>JALXJV020000019.1:28487549-28586544 GCA_024633595.2 Lepomis macrochirus
GTGTAATGGGAGAAATTTAATAATTTACATATAGTCATTTGGTTGTCCCTTTTATCCAAAGCACCTTACATTTCAGGAAAATAATACAAGCATCAGTAAAATATGAAATCTATGAGCAACAACAGATATTATTAAGAGCTTTTAGCATACGGCATCAATGGGATTAAAAGCCTCAGGGAAGGAATAAGAGTAAACAAATCAAGACAAGTGAGTTTTTTAAGGAGCCATGAGAAACAGAGCACATGAAGTGCATGTTAGAGGTTAGAAGTGTTACTAGAGGAATACTTTTCAAGAGCTTCTTGAAGTTAGAGAGGGACGCCCTGCTCTGATGGCTTGTGGTAGCTCGTTCAGCCAACATGGTGTCACAAATGAGAACAGCTAGGACTGAGATTGCTTTGTGTGAAGGGATGGCAGAGCCCAACAGCATTTGTTGGAAGAACGCAGTGGCAGAGAAGGAATGTAAGCCTGTATTAGAGAGTTTAGGTAGATGGAGTGCGGACCCAGCAGTCACTCTGTATGCAAGCATCAGTGACTTGAATTTGATTTGAGAGGACATGGAGAGCCAGTGGAAATCATTGAGTAATGGAGTGACATGAGTCCTTTTGGGCTGATCGAACTGCAGTATTTGAGACAAGTGATATCGATTGGCTGTACCAGGCGCTGTCAGCGACATCCTAAAATAGGGGCCTGATTTTTCTTATGTTGTATAGAGCAAAGCGTCACAACAGAGAGACAGCAGCAACATGGTCTGAGAAGGACAGTTGGTCATCAATCATGAAACCCAAGTTTCTCACCACCCAGACTGGAGTGATGGTTGAGGAGTCAATTTGTAGTTTGATGTTATGGGGGATAGATTGCTTGGCTGAGTTCAGTGTTTAGTTAAAGGTGGCAAGAGCTCATCAATGAGGATATGTCTGAGAGACAATCTGTGATCAGTGTGGAGATGGTGGGGTCATCTGGTGGAAAGGATAGGTAGACTTGAGTAGGGATGCAGCGATTACTGGATTTCACTATCCAGTATGAAATCGTATGACTTTTGGAATTTACTATAGTCATACGTCATTCTCCAAGCTTGAGCAGTATGGAGGGATTATCTGGTCAGAATTCAAACTAAAAGTCTAAAACTAAAAGTCTTAAAAAAAACTAAAAGTCTTAAAAAAAACTAAAAGTCTTAAAAAAAAACTAAAAGTCTAAATCTAAAACTAAAAGTCTAAGTCAAAAATTAATTTGGTATTTAGGATTGGGCATTTGGTATTTAGGATTGGGCATTTAATCATTTAGTCCTCTAGGGCCAGTTGTTCAAAACATTTAATCTGGATCAAAATGATCGGTTGAAATCCATTTCTTCCTATCCAGGATCAGGTAATCCGTCTTACTTTTATGCCGGTTTTCAAAGCAACATTGGACTGGATCACCCTGATCCAGATACACAGTTTTCAAGATTACCAAATCGGATTACTAGTGCTCTAAATGGGACAACATATCACAATGTGTGCTACCAGCTATGTAAAGAACAGGTAGAAGAGCCAACATGGAGTCGCTGTAAGTGTTTCTTATTTTGAGACAAAACACAAAAATAACATAAACATCCACTTCATAATTTATTTTATGACCCACATCTGAACCAGATGTGGGTCATAAACTTTTTTGACAGGCTCATCTCTGATGATTGTTTCTTTGAAATTAATATATGGTGATGAATGACCAAAAAATGAATATATTATTTTTGTTTGTTATTGAAATCTGTTTGGGGGATTATTTCATGAGGACAAGATTATTTTTATTTTATTTTTACTTTACTATACTGAATAGCTTAATTGTTAGCCTATGTCTACTTTATCACTGTTACAACGGTTACACAAGTCAAGTGCAAAATATAAATAAAAGTATATACACTAAATGATACAAATGTATTATTTGACCAATTTTAAAGTTTTACTACATTTTCTTCCTGAAATCCACCTTGAAATCCTACCCCCTGTTGGGATCAGGATAATCCTGTTTTTTTGGATCAAAGTTATCCAGATCCCACTGACAAGTTTTGAACAACACAAACTGAAGGTTTGATCCAGATTAAAACTAGGATTGGGTTCCCTGATCTAATCTGATTTCAGATTCCTTCTTTCCCTTTTGAACAACCCATTTTCAAGATTTGATCCAATCCGATAACCAAAATCCGATCAGTTTACCTTTGAACAACTGGCCCTTAGGGATGATTTTGATCCAGATTAAATGTTTTGAACAACTGGCCCTTAGCCATTTAGGATTTAGGATTGGGGATTTGGGGATTTAGGATTGGGCATTTGAGGTTTGAGGATTGGGCATTTGAGGATTGAGGATTGAGGAGTGTATGCAAATAAGGAGGCGTGGGCCAAATACTGGAGGCTGGGTTTGACATGGCTGGTGCGCAAGGGCACCTTATGGACAGCAGAGGGAGCTCCAAGTGCTAAGGAGCTCTCTGTAATGAAACCAAAGAGAGCAAGTGAGCAGGGCTGGAGCAAGGACTATACTTTATAATGTGATAACTTCAACTTAATGACAGCGTTGTAACATTTCTGTGGCCTCACACACACTAGTTATATTAGGCTCTTCTACCTGTTCTTTACATAGCTACCTGTTCTTTACATAGCTATTCACCTGTACCCATTTAGAGCACTGGTAATCCAGATTTGGTAATCTTGAAAACTGTGTATCTGGATCAGGGTGATCCAGTCCAATGTTGCTTTGAAAAACCCGCATAAAAGTAAGACGGATTACCTGATCCTGGATAGGAAGAAATGGGATTTCCAAATCCGGATCATTTTGATCCAGATTAAATGTTTTGAACAACTTGCGCTAAATTATTAAATGCCCAATCCTGTCCAATTTTTGACTTAGACTTTTAGTTTTCCACTAAGACTTTTAGTTTCAGACTTTTAGTTTGAATTCTGACCAGATAATCCCTCCATATGCGCAGGCGCACTGTCACGCCTCCGTAAATACTGTCACGCCTCGTTAAGTCAGAGCATAAAACCGATAAACATCGCCGTGAGCTAGTTAATCAATTTATCATGTTATTTACTTAAAACTTACAGCAGGTATGTTCAGTATGGCATCTGTACTGCCGTGTTGGAGGACAAGTGACAGGAAGCGTCGCACTTTCACCTGCCACTGTCTGATATACAGTCTGCAACATATATTTTACTGATGGCCGTTTTACCAATGCATCGTGGAGGCCCCATGAAAGTGTGCATGAAACATTTTAGTTCCTTGAGCTTGGTTCTTAATTGTCCACTTGCCTTTACTGACAAGAGTTCAATTTCACAAATGTTGGGGTGAGTTTGTGTTAGTGTTTTTCCTGCCACCATGATGAAAAAGGAGGACAGCCAGTGCAATCTGTCTAAAGTAAGAGCCACAATCATGATCATGAAGCAAATGGACTGCAAACAAGTGGAACCATATCCCTCCGTGGAATGGACATCAGCTGGACAATGTTTCCAACACTTTACCAATACCAGATAATTTTTATCAATTACCATTTTGTCAGGATTGTGACTGTGTGCTCAGGCAGGAACAGGTTGTGGACCCAAATCCAGTTTCAGATATAGCTGGATTAGTTATTTTGAGAACTGAATAAATCAAAGATAAAACTTAAAGTGGCTATATGTCAGTTTTTAATGAAATTACTTTAATAACATTTTAACTCCCTTGTTGCCAATGGGCTCAAATAAATGAAACACGCGTTTTTTCTGTTGCTTGCATCAGACGCGTTTGTGCTATAAATGTAAGAATACCGGGAATACAGTGACAACACGCGGCTAACGACATGCAATCCTCTAACACCACAAAAGCACAGACCCCAACATTAACTCCACGTAGCGATACAAAACAATAAAGGTTTATGTGCTGAAGTCCATCGGACCAATCAAAATTCAGATGATAAGTAAAGTATCAGAAAGTCTGGAGTCACGGAGAGGGTAAAGTTAGCTCGCCAGCTAATGCCAAGCAGTTGCTAACGTTATCTGGTGCAAAGTTGCATCTCTTTCCACATGATCATGACACAGGCACATGCCTGAGGTAATACATACAAGTGCAGTTTCAACCTGCAGTGATTTTAAAGCTCAGTGAACATCATGTTAAATAAAGATTAACAAACACAAATAACAGCACCCTGTTAATCACAATATGACATGTGACAACACTTTTGTCAAAAGCAGTACTTTGTGGTTCATTATGTTCCTCACGGACACTTGGGCATGTGGATAAGAACTCAAGTTTCAAACCACAAACCCTGTGCTCAATGGCTGACTGGCTGACCAGCTAAGCTGCAGCTGCTCATGTTAGTGAAGCAAAATGCTGTTTGTTTTTATAATGTCTCAGATTCAATTTGAAGTTATACTTACTTAATTTTTCCTTTTTTTTAAATTTCATTTATAATCTCTCTCATCACAGAATTTTAAACTGTGGACTCTCAGAAACTCACTGTGAAGTTGTGGCCTCTGCTCTGAAGTCCAACCCCTCCTCTTTGAGAGAGCTGGACCTGAGTTTCAACCCGCTGCAGGATTTAAGAGTGAAGCTGCTGTCTGTTGGACTGGAGAGTCCACACTGTAGATTGGAGGTTCTGAGGTCAGTTCATTTATTCTACTCTTGTCTAGTGTTTATATACCAATTTTAAATCCATAACAGAAGTGTTATTTCCTTTAGTTCTCTTGTTTCTGGGTTTGTCTGAGCACAAATCACAACAGCTATTTTTAAGGTGAGTGTCAGTCTGAAGAGTTTGGTTCCAAATTTTGCCTGAACTCAAACTGGATTCATTTTATTAACCCTCCGAGGGCATTTTTTCACTTTTCTTCAATTTTACTTATATTCTTAAATTCACATTTTAAAGGTGATTGCATAACATGGTACCATGTGTTTTATATCAAAATGTGCATGAAAACCCCAGCTCTCTCTATTGTTGTTACGTCCCGATGGCATCCAGGGATGTGGGACTAACAATTAATGTGTTCGAGGGTGGGAAGTCAAGCAGCGACACACACAGGTTTAGGTTTAATGGAAATTTATTGTCACAAAGACCAAAATGAAAGTCCCTCTACTCATTTTAGGGAAAAGCTCATTGATTAGGGCACAGTAATGTTGAGCTCCACATTTAAAACCTGAACACATTTGATTGGATTGGAAATGGACTTTTATCTCCATAATTTATTCTTTATTCAGATTGTGGCGCTGCAGTTTGTCAGAGATCAGCTGTGCTTCTCTGGCCTCAGCTCTGAAATCCAACCCCTCCTATCTGAGAGAGCTGGACCTGATGGGAAACAAGCTGCAGGATTCAGGAGTGAAGCAGCTGTGTGGTTTTCTGGAGAGTCCATACTGCAGACTGGAGACTCTGAGGTCAGTTCACTGACTCTCTGATATGTTTAATTAACTTCTGAACCAAGAACCATCGATATCATGATTAGATTTTTTTACCCAGTCATGATCTTGAACATGACTACTTCTGTGATCTCTGAGTTTCTCTCTGACTCCTCCCCTCCTGCAGAGCCTGAAGTGGCTTTCTGACATTTACTCATTCATACTGTTGATCTCAAAGCACATATTGGAACACAGTTACGTCTTTAGAAACATCGAAATTACGGTTAAATAGGCTAGTAGTTTTTTATTTACCCCAACATCTGTCATCTATGTATGGACAGAGAGTTATCTTTGGACATCGCAGAGATGGGAACACGAGTTAGAGACTCGGACACACAGTGACTTCAGACTTGACTTGAGACTCGTACTGAAAAGACTTAAGACTCGACTCGGACTCGAAGTGCGGGACTTGTTAACAATGTTTATTTTTAGGAAACATCTGATGAGCGTGCCGTTATTCCCTCCCTCCATTACCTATAATCTACCTACTTAACACGTAACATCTGCTGCATGTACAGCCGCAGGTGAGAGAGGACAACAAACACTGCAGCTGCTGAGCCATTCATCATAAAGACCCAAACAAAGATGCACTGGCGCTAAATAGATTAGTTACCTGTGGTGAGTAAACATGTTTAGCTCAGCATTGGCCAACTAACGTTAAGCTTGCTTCTAGCTTGAGCTACAACCTGTGAGGGGTTTACTCCGACTGTCGTTCAGTTATGAAAAGACAAATGAGTGTTTGTTTACTTGCCAAACTTGTGGTGGTCGAATGGCGTAATTATTTACGTCCAGCTGTCTGACATCACCTTAATTATTGCCGTTGGCTAGAAAGAGGTTAAAGGTTTATTGTTGATCATGTAACCTTACAGTTTTATTTAGTTATAACGTTACAGTAGTTTAAGCTGTCATTAACTGCATTGCACATTATGGTTGTGCTCTGGAAGTTAAAACAGGCTTATTGTTGATCATGCAATGTCACAGTTTTATTTAGTTAATGTTACATGAGGTTTAAGAGTCTGGGGAGTGTTTTGACTTACAGTATTTAATAAGCCGTCAATATTTGCATTGTACATTACACATGGTTGTGCTCTGTAAATGAAAAACAGGTTACAGTTATAGAATCCCTTATAGCTATGCATTTTTATTAGCAACCTAAATTGAGCGCAGCAGGTGATACAGCACTCGTAATAACCACAAGAGACTTAAGACTTGACTTTGACTCTTGCTCAAAGACTTGAGACTTGACTTGGACTCTAGCTCAAAGACTTGAGACTTGTCTTGGACTCTTGCTCAAAGACTTGAGACTTGACTTGGACTCTTGCTCAAAGACTTGAGACTTGTCTTGGACTCTTGCTCAAAGACTTGAGACTTGTCTTGGACTCTTGCTCAAAGACTTGAGACTTGACTCGGACTCTTGCTCAAAGACTTGAGACTTGACTTTGACTTTTGCTCAGAGACTTGTGAGCATCTCTGGGAGATCGTGGATTTATCCTCAGCACAGAGTAAAATCTATAAGCTACACTGTCCTTCTTTATAACACTCTGTGGACATTAAGGCAGCTGTCAGGTTGGCAACAATTACACAAAACACTTACTGTGAGTTACATTACTGCAGTAATCACTGTTTAAACTAATCTGTATAAAACTGATCAATGAACAGCAGGCTAATCTTTCATATTGTGAGTCGCACTGATTGGAACAGTCCTATCGCAGCCTTGTTATCATGTTGCATATGATGTGAATATTTCTGAGTGAGGATGACTGTGGGGCTGACTATGCCTCTGGAGGTAGAGGGGTTTCCTGTTAGTCATAAGGTTGGTGGTTCAATCCCGGCTCCTCCAGGCTGCATGTTGGGTAAGATACTGAACCCGAATTGCCCTTGGTGGCTTTGAGTGGACGAAAAAATCTAGAAAGGCTAATACAAATATGGAGCATTTACATTTACTATGGTGCAGCTGAAACAAATAAATGTAGTTTAAAAGTGAGTTTTTCATTATTAGCTGCATAGTCTGAATGTGTTTTGACAGTAATTCATAAAATATGAAATAAGCAAGGTTTTATCATCTAAAGCTTCAAAGTCAGTTTGAACCTAGACACATACTGCAAAAAACAATGAATAGACCTAACATACTGGGTCGGGACTGTAACTTTACCATCACAGGTCCACGAGTGAACTGTGTCTTATATTTGATACACATTTTCATCGTCAGGTACCCAATTGCCACCAGCATTTTGTGCCGTCATCTTACAGCTGAATAAATATAGCCTATTTAAAAATCAAAAGTAGCCTAAATTCCAGCACATTATCATTCATTAAGGAAATTCCAGTCTGGTAAATAATGAATGATCAATGATCAACAGCTGAATAAAATGTAATATTGTTAACTTATTGATCCTTCCTCCACTCCTGTTTTTTTTAAGAGCCTATCATGGTCCGCATTGGCACGCATTCATAGTTCCAGCTCCACCTGAATAAAATGGAAGCTCTGCCTTTATTTACCCGTTGCCATGGTGAATTGTAGTATCAGAGTTCTTGATACTAATCCTTCCCAACAAACAAACACAAACACACCGATCAAATCGTATTTCAAAATGCAGCTGTTTAAAGGATCAAGTTTCTCTCCTCTAGTTCCAGACTGGCCTGAGATCAGCAGCATGTCAGTGATCTGTGTTGACATGAACAGGTGTATGAATGTTGTGCTGACATTTGGATGACGTCTGTAGAAGGTTGAGATTATGATGATCCAAAATTACAAAGTGCCTCTACTCCTTTTAAGGAAAATCTCATTGATTACGGACATAGTAATGTTCAGCTCCACATTTAGAACCTGAACACGTGTTGGATTGGAAATGAATTTTTATCTCTATCATTTATTATTTATTCAGAATGGGGTCTTGCAGTTTGTCAGAGATCAGCTGTGCTTCTCTGGCCTCAGCTCTGAAATCCAACCCCTCCCATCTGAGAGAGCTGCAGCTGGGTGACAACAACCTGCAGGATTCAGGAGTGAAGCTGCTGTGTGGTTTTCTGGAGAGTCCACACTGTAGACTGGAGAATCTGAGGTCAGTTCACTGGCTCTTTGTTACTATTGTAGATCGGATATGTTTAATTACCAAGTGAACCTAATTTCTGTTCATACATAACTTCCATCCATAAAGTTATAAATGTCCTTTTGTTCATATTTTCACATTTCTTGTACTAAATTTAGCCTGCAGTCACAAACACGTCTGTTTCTTAAAGAACCTGCAGAAAATGTCTGCTGTTAGTCGTTAAAGTAAATGAATATTTCTAAGTTTTGGTAAATGGTCACATCTGTATACAGAAAATCCTCTGAACTAATATTTGTTTTAAAATGATCAAGTTTTCTGCTGAAGTGGAAATATTTCTTTGGTTTCTGTTGATTTCAATGTGTTTTCACAAATAATGTCTGATCATTGATATTGATCCTTCAGAACACACACACACGATCACACACACACACACACACACACACACACACACACACACACAGCAGCTTTTTAAAGGATGAATATAGTTTCTCTCCTCTAGTTCCAGACTGGCCTGAGATCAGCAGCATGTCAGGTGTATGAATGTTGTGCTGACATTTGGATGACATCTGTAGAAGGCTGAGATTATGATGATCCAAAATAACAAAATGACAAAGTGCCTCTACTCATTTTAGAGAAAAGCTCATTGATTAGGACATAGTAACGTTGAGCACCACATTTAAAACCTGAACACATCTGATTGGATTAGAAATGAATTATTATCTCTATCATTTATTCTTTATTCAGATTGTGGCGCTGCAGTTTGTCAGAGATCAGCTGTGCTTCTCTGGCCTCAGCTCTGAAGTCCAACCCCTCCCATCTGAGAGAGCTGCAGCTGAGTGAAAACAAGCTGCAGGATTCAGATGTGAAGCTGTTGTCTGATCTAAAGGAGAGTCCACACTGCAGACTGGAGACTCTGAGGTCAGTAGAGGGTTGGAGTCAGTCCATGCTGATTTCAGCAGTATTGTAGTAAACACAGTTACTATTAAAGCAGAGATCCAGTATTTCCTGTAAACTTCCAAACTTCTTAGCAGCTGCTTTCCTCAGGGAAGCTGTGAGAGGAGAATGGTGACAGGCTTCAGGATTGGACAGAAAGACAGAGAAATTTTATCAATTCACTTACTTCACTCTTTTCCTCTTTTTATTTTTTTATTTTCTTATTAATTTTATGTTTTTGGTGTTTGTCCTATTTTTGAACGGATCACACTTGGAGACAATATTATTTACAATCCCATTTCATTTACATTTACTCATTTCACAGATGCTTTTATCCAAAGTGTCTTACATTTCAGGACAACATACAAGCATCGACAAAGCATCAAATACAACACGAGATCTGCTATTGACAATACATACTAGTAAGCATTTGTAGGGTTTCACCGCACAAGCTGGAAGACCTATTAGGAGGGCATTGCAATAGGCAGGCAGAGATAGCCTTGGCCTAGAAGCTGGTGGCAGATTGAGTGAGGTAGGGCCTGATTTTTCAGATATTGTATAGAGCAATGTGGCACGGAAGTGGAAGTTGAAAGTGGTCGGGAAGGTTCCTGAAGCCAGAGGCGTTATTTATCACATGAGTGATTGCACAGTAGCAGATATGGAGAAGATTCGTAGGAATCGGGTCCAGTGGGCATGTAGTGGGACGGCTTCGGGTCAGGGGTTCTGATACTTAGCTTGACGAGAGTTAAGTGCCAGTCCATCACAGTTATTAAAAAAGAAGAATCATATATATGGCTGAAAATGAACAAAAAGATGATCTGCTCTGCGCAACATGTCTACATGTGTGCCATCTATATACCTCCTTCAGAATCCCCCTACTACAACCCTGATATTTTCTCTATTCTTGAGGAGCTAATTCACCATTATAAAACCATGGGAAATGTATGACTCTGTGGGGACTTGAATGCTGGAACAGGGGAAAGAGCTGACACTATGAACACCCAGGAAGACAAACACTTACTTGGAAGAACCTGCTTCCCCCTCCCTGAATGTCCTGCTAGAAACAGCTTTGACAAGCTTAATAATACAAGCGGCATGCATCATTTACAGTTCTGCCGTACACTGGGTCTGTACATGTTCAACGGCAGGCTACGAAGGGACTCTCTGGGTCACTACACTTACAGCTCAGCTCTTGACCACCTAAAAACAAAGAAGGAACAACACAGCAAGAACCAGATCTGTAGAATTGGGGAATCCAACCAGTTTTGGGAGGAATGGAACAACCCATTAGGATGAATTGATGATCCAACATGGAAATACTTGGATTAATCACTTTAGTGAATTATACAGTAATTTTACAAAAAAAAGTACAAAATGGTCACTAAATGGAAAACTCTGAGGCGGTGATAAAACAACCAAAGTCCTCTAGCCCTTTCATGCGAGGTAGGTCGTTGGGAAAAATGGAGTCAGAAGAGAGTATAGAGAATGAAGAAGACACAAGAGGACTTGTAAATAGGAAAAGGAAGAAAGATAGCGATTCAAGTGATGGCAGCCAAGCAAGAAGAACAGATGAGAGGTTTCAAGTAGGAATGATAGCAGTGACAAGAACGGATGGGATCTTCAAGGACTCATGACGAAGTTGGAAAGTTTGTTGGAGACAAACTTCGGAGATGTTCAGTCTATCAAAATAACAAGATCTGGGATGGTTGTCATTGACTGTGTTTCAAAGCATCAGAGAGACCAAGCGCTGAGGATCAAAAAGTATAAAGATTTCAGCAGCCTGAAATGCTTCCCACTCGGGCCAAAAAGCTAAAAGAAAGGAGTAATAAGTGGCGTACCGCTGTCAGTGGAAGAGAAGGACTTTTGGAACATTGAAGATGTCTGTGAAGCAAGAAGACTGACAAGATTCCGTCGAAGGAGAAAGGGAGGAAAGCAATTCAGTGTGTCTAACGTTTGTGGGAGATTTGCCTGAGAGGGTCTACTTAGACTACATATGCTACAGGGTGAGGCCTTATGAAAGAGCCCCATTAAGGTGCTTCTGCTGCCAGGAATATGGTCATGTAGCAGCAGTATGTAGAGGAGTCAGGAGATGTGGGAGATGTGGGAAGGACAGCTGTGAAAGAGAGGAGTGTGAAGAGAAACAAGAACAAGCTAAATGCTTTCACTGTGCGGGAAATCATCATGTGGGGTCAGTGCAGTGTCCGGAAAAAATAAAACAAACAAAAGTGAGTAAAATCAGAGCAGAAGAGGGTTTAAACATACGCTGAAGCTACCAAGAGACTGAAAAGAAAGGAGGAACGAGCAGCAGTACAAGAGGAACAAGAGTCGGAAAAGAAGGGAGAGGATCAGAATGTGATCTGCATGGACAAGAAGAGATTCCTCGCATTTATTGCTATGGTGGTTAACTGTGCTGTGGAAATAAAGAGCAAGTCAGAACGGATCAAGATGGTGCTGGATGCAGCAAGGAGGTTCTTAGGCATTGCAAGCATAACAGGGGAAGAAATAGACACAACTCTGAGGGAAGGATTTACATCATCTCAGACCACTGAGTCTGAGACATAGAACGGACAATGTACGGACAGCGGAAGGAGAAGTACTATGGGTAACAACCATAGATATATTGCACTGGGAAACTATTTCATCCAGTAGGTGGCGGTAATGCAACATTTTGGATGCCAGCCGCCGTAAAACCCCATAGAAGAAGATGAAGAAGAAGAAGAAGAAGCCCTTTCATGCATGAATTATGATAGCCTTTGTCAGGATTTTTTTTCCTATGTATTTTTATTGCTCTTTCAGCATGAAAAATAAAAGTAGTTTTGAAAACCTTTTTCAAGGAGTTTTTTACATGTCCACTAGGGTGGACAGCGTGCGTCGTAAGATTTTAGCTGGCGAAATATGTATTTAGCAAACCAATGAATAATAATATAGTATGTGAAAACTATTTTTTAATGCTGTTTTTTATCTGCCTATCTCTTTCTCAGCATCCTCAGATCCACTATCACTACTGCTCGCAATTGGGAATTCTCCTATTTCTGGCAGCCATTCATCATCACTGCTACTAGTGTTATTCTTACTTGATTCTGATGGAATTTGCTCCACTATCCTAAATGCCTTTCTGTTACTTGCAGCAAGACACTAAATGTTACTCGCATAATGGAACTAATCAAAATATGCACAAAATATTGTTTTTGTTACAAAAACTGCAATTGTAACATAAATCCACTGATTTACATCCAAAACAGTTAGTGCACATGAAGTATTTTCAAGAAAAAGTCTTAGTAAGAGTTAATAGTAGTTGGCTGGCTACCACCAGAGGAGAGACTCTGAGGACAGGTAGAGACACAGCTGCACTTTCTAACCTCATGCCCTAAATATAAAACATTAAGAAAAAACACTTTGCCAAAAATTTCCCAAATATACTCCGAAGTAAAATTTATATCACACAGAAACTCCCCTATTTACTGAGAGAAATGCCAGAATGCCAAATAATTGGAGCAAAATATATTTATTGATCGTAAATATAAAATATTGTGTGTGTGCCATAGGTGTGTGTGTGTGTTGTGTATATACAACACACACACACACACACACACACACACACACACACACACACACACTTTAACCATTTTATTTATGTTATTTATTTCATGAACTGCATGAAATTAATTGTTCTTTTGTATATCTTTTTATAGCTTTGCATCATTGTTCTTTGAAATTCATGCCAATAAATTGATTTGAGTTGAACTGAAAGAACAGGCAGCCAATCAGATCAGCCAGGAGCTTGTTGGAATGTTGTGTGTTCGAGTTGTTGGTGAAGACGACTGTTGTTGCTGTTTTCATGTCTCCAGGAAATAAAGCTGGATTCCAGCTGACAGCATCACAAGATGTATAGAGACAGTGGTCCTCATTCATCAAACTGTCGGACCATCAAATCTGATCTCAAAGTGTTTGTTCTCTCATTTCAACACTAAACTACTGATCAGTTCATCTTTGTCACAGCTCTGAGATCAGTCTGACTGAAGCCTGCAAATCACTGGCTCTTATTTCAGAGAACCATCAGTACATTTTGTAAACATGTGGTCTTTCTACAGACCAGAACCTCTGCTGAAGTCCAGTAAGCACAGCTGATGTTTAGCTGTTCAGTCTTTGAACATTTTAGGACCTTTAACATCATATATATATCTGTCCATGAGTCTTTAGTTTGGTCCAGATGTTTTTAGAACAGACTCCATATTTACAGATTTGTCCTGTAATATTTCCAAAGTAGATGAAATATTCAAATGTGACTGAGCTGGCTGGTTTTTAACAGCTTTGAGCCCTAACAGCAGTAAATCCATCATTACAGTGAGCAGTGAATATCTCTCTGTCTCTGCAGTCATGATGCGTTCAGGGACTCTCAGCACTTTATTTCCACTGTGTACTTGAGTGAAACCTGCAGAGTAAACAGACCTGATGGCCAAAGTCTCTGCAGGTCTCAGTGTGTTCACTCCAACACGTTAACATGAGAGCTGAAAGGAAGCTGGCTACGCTACACAGCCACTCCACTTCTGGTCTGAACAGGACTGAAGTCCCTGCTGGTCTTTATACTGGATGTGCTGCATCACTGACTGACAGCTGATGAAGGGAGTCTATGTAAACTCTGATTTATGACTTCTGCTCTCTGTCTTCTTCTCTCATCAGCTGGAAGGAATGATCTCTGTCAGAGTGTGAGTGATCAGAAAGGTGGTGGTGTTGAGAGGATCAGCTGTGTCCTGATGATCCAGACAGGCTGAAGCAGCAGCAGCAGCAGCAGCTTGTGTGTGGAGAGGCTCTGACTGAGCCATGTTATTGTAAAGCCCCATGGAGCAAACTGTGATTTATCTTTCTGGGAAATTTACTTGATGTAATATTTTATAAAACTGCTTGTACTTTAATCAAACAAACACTAATAATGCTATTTATCATGAGCAAGTACACTTTCAGACACTTTACTCGATGGCTCTCTGACAAATATATTGTAGTAAACATAATAGTTGATTTTCATTGCAAATTGAACTGTTTCACCAAAAAAGTTAGTTTCACAATTCCACTAAATACAATTACTGACACTTTTTAAGATTAATATTACAGTTTTGTTTTGTTTTTTTTACAATTGCTAAGATCCTTTTGTCAAATATGTAGTCACATCTTTTTTCAGGTACAATCTTACCCAACACCAAAACTATGGATGTTTCTTGTCTTATTTACAAATGCTAGCACACAACATGTCAGAAATGAATTTTCTGATATTCATTTCTGTTACAGATTGTATCACTGTAACTTTTAATATATTTTATGTTGCTTTAAAACTTTTTTATATTTCGCTGTTGCTTTTATGTTGTAAATCACTTTGAATTACCTTGTTGTTGAAATGTGCTATACAAATAAACTTGCCTTCAAAATGTTTCCTTAAATAACATATAAAGCCTTTACTTCTGCTACTTTAGCAGCTACAAATCTATATTGAAAGAGATAAGCATTTCTGACTGACTAAACATATCATTGAAATATTGAGAAATAGCTGATTTATTGTAATTTGGATAAATATATTAACCAAAGCTAATTCCAATCTTAACCAGAGACAAAGACAGGTATTCAGGTTCTTTCAGTTACACACACAGTGCAGCAAAAAAGGGACTTTCTGGAGTTGAGTTTATCCAATGTGGATACAGAACACAGAAGAGGACAGAAAGAAAGGACAACATCTGAACAAGGGAGACCAGAACCAGGGAGAAGGAGCTGTAAGTGTTTCATGACATTACATGTGATGTGAATGAGAACATGGGGCCAAATGGTGAAGATCATATGGGTTAGAACAGGACTGTACATTTTTTTATTTCCCATTTGTGCTTTTTGTTTTTGTTTTAATATAATTGTATTTATATTTACATTACTTAACTCATTTGGCAGCAGTGTTTGGGTAGTTACTCAAAAAAGTAATGTATTACACATTACTATTTTTTTCAAGTAATATCTTACTTTACTAGATTACTTATTGCTGAAAGTAACTAGTTACACTACAAGTTACATGACTTTTGGATTATTGCGTAACATTACCTGCGACACACAATAAGTTGACAGTTACTGCCAAATACCTGGGACTGAACCGAATAGTCAAAGATTTTATGCTGCGATGGGCGGAGCCTGCTTTGACTTTCAATCTCACTATTGAAGCTTTGCAGCAAAACAAGAATCATGCCAATTTGGCGATATGGGGCTGCTCAATGTTTGATTCTACATAGAACTACCAGTTTTCTCCCAATAACTTAATCAAAAGCCTGTTACAATATACAGTCCTATGTTTAATTATGTAAATTAAAATGTGGAATGGAAACACTACAGGTGAACACAGTAACATTTGTGTCTAATAACGTTATCACAATCACCACATTGATATGCAAATTAGGGGTTAACTAATTAAAAAATCAGTGTGTGTGTGGTAAGTGTAATATAATAACAATACTAATAATAATGTATTTGATCAATACATTAATGTATTCAGGCTGTTCAGTATTCTGTTGCTTATGTCCTTCTCCTTGGTGCTGTCATTTATTCTAAATATATACTAGTAGCAGTAACAGTTTCTTCTTATGCGATAAACCTAGTGAATACTAAGACCGTGGTCTCTTTGTGAACTGATTATGTTGTAGAGAAGTAAAAATGTTGAATATTAAACAATGCGTGAGTGTGAGGGAATAAAATAAATTGGAAGGAAGTTAGAGTTTTGTTCATATATTTAATGTTTTGTTTATTTTTTTAAATAAATAATTATGAGAAGTGCCTTTTTCACCTTCTGTTCACTTCTGGAAATGGCAATTCACTCTGGGACTGAATTTTTAAACTGTTGAAGCACCATCAACTTACACAATCAAAATCTTTTACACTTGAGGCCAAGCACCATCAACTAAAGTGAGTCACCAAATCACAGGCAAATTCAAGGTGTGGTTTATCTCCCTTTTTCAAACTTCTAAAACGCTGACGTATGCTTCAGGGACTAATTCATATGCTTTCAGTAAAGCTGCTCTAACCTTGGCATAAACAGGACTGTCTCCCACAGACAACAAGGAAAAAACCTCCTGCCCCGTTAACACACATTGTGGCAAAACTATACGATCTGAATCAACCCAGCCCCTCGCACCTGCAACACACTCAAAGTGAAGAAAACATCAACATCTGTGTCACAAAATTTAGCCACCAAGCGCAAATTATTCAAAATATCACGTAAATTATCTCTGACCCGAGCCAACTCTTCATTCCTTGAGAAGTCACATCATTTACCTTCTTTAATTAACCTCTGCCTCAAACTTTCTATATCTAACTTTGAGCTTTCTGTTTGCTGCCAATACTCATCTCAATCAACTTCTGCTTGCTGCCGCATCTTTTGAAACTCTAACTCCTTATCTTTCTCTAACTTTAGGATGCAAAAAGAAATATCAACATTTCTTTTTGCATCCTGAGAATAACCATGCAAAGCCAAATTAGTAGGACTAAGTGATTTTTGTACAGGCATTAAAACGGATTTTAAAATGATCAGCTATAAACACTGATCCCTAGTACACTGTTCCAAAAATTCCTCCGAAGGAATGTCAATGAAATCATCTACTCCTGCCATGATTAACACCACCAATGCACAAACAGCAATCAATCCTGCAAAACAAATGTATAGTATTGACCTAACTAGTGCTCAGGACAGGCCATAGAGTAAACTCATAAATTGAGAGTCCCCTCTAACCTGCTTAACCCGATCTACATAACTTAACCCTGGTCTTCAGGATTTCCTGGTGGCGGGTACTTACGCACAAAAACCCAGTAGTCAAGCGACCAAGCAAACTAGACGTCACCACCTGGGGAAACCCCAATTTGCTGATGCGCGAGGGGGGGGTAAAGGGGTAAGCCACAGTTGAAACAGAGCTGGTTCCATGTAGGCCCAAAAATGACATCAAAACCCTGTGACATCCCGTTGCACATGAGAGATGTAACAGTATTGCTTAGATTATAAACTCTCAGTGAATCTCAAACAACTATTCAGCCATCATTAAAGCCATTTTGGTGTTTGGCAGGTGAGCCTCATAGGTGGGCTGATTAAACAGTTACAATCCGAGTCACACAAACTTGATGAGCCATGAAACTTTTTGTTGGTGCAGTTTCTGCAGCTACCACTTTATGAAACTTTGTCAACACAACTGGACAGTTTAGTTGAGCTAAAGTAAGATGGCTGACTGTGGCAGGAAAGATTCTAGATGTAAAAATGAACAAACATGTTTGTTGCTGACTTGATTTAATAGTAAATTTAGCATATCAACGTATTTTGATGCAGTATTTTGTGTATAGTACTCTGGTTTAATTACATGTTCAAACCTACATATTTCCATGATTGATGTGTACAAGTGAAATTTTCTAAACTAAAATAAAGAAGTTTAAACAGAACATCAGATATATAGTTCAAATGTCCAATCACAAACGATGGAGTCAAATATGTTTCTTTTAACATCAGCACATGTTTTGATTGAAGAATCAGCAGCTAAAATAAAACTCCTTCAAATCATTTGCAGTGTCTCATCCGTAAAGAGAGAAAGATCTGGATTCTTTCTGAGAGGTTCTTGAATCTCCAGCTGCTCTTTGTTCAGTGTTGGACTCTGGTAGTAAGTGCTGCTTCAACGATTCCAAGAAACCTCAAACTGCCCTGAAACTTTTGAAGAACCTCTTTGTTTCTAACATTTCACATCTGTGTGCAAACAGGCCTCATAGTAAGACAAAGGGGATCCATATAGAAAACTTTGGTCCCTCTGGATACTTAATATGACGCCTCACTTGGATGAAAACATCTTTCTTTTAACATCTTCACACATTTGACTTTCGCCAGTGACTGTTGCCAGAGACACAATCATCAATAATGAAACATTCATCTGTGTTCTTTATGAGCCACTTCTTTTTGCAGCCAGTGGAGTCGCCCCCTGCTGGCCATTAGAGAGACTGCTGCTGGTTTCAACAGTCAGTCAGTACCTGAACACATCCACACAGGCTGCATGTTCAGGTCATGACATCTGTTCCATGTAGCTCCGTGATGGTAACTCATGTTTAATATTTTAGTGCATGTTTTAGTCTTTAATTATGAATCTGTAGTTAATTCTCCAAAAGTCAGAATCAGTCCAAGGCAGTTCAAGAGGTAGATACAGTCCACTGATTACAGTTGATAGTAAAAACAGGCTGTTAAGCACTACACATCAATATCTCAGAGAAGAAGACAAATAAAACCAAATGGGATCAAAGCATTGAATCAAATGAATAGAAAATAGTGAGTCCTCTTTCGTCCAATCAATGGACAGCATTACACTGCTTCATACAGGTCATCTGTTATGGCCTGGCGCTCTAAACCATCACACCCCGTGAAAAACAATGAAGCAAGAAAATAAAATGAATCCTGCCTGCAGCAAAATAACATATTGATTTAAATGAAAATATATAAAAGTAACAGGAGACAGTTTTTGGTCAAAAGAGGAGGGACTGTAGAAGATGAAATGCATCCTTTTGTCCACCAGATGGCGGAATAAACACGGACTGATTTGTACAGTTTTTGTCATTTGCTTTGGTGCATTTTTCAGATCAGAAGTCAAATTCCCAATTAAAATGAGGGTGTTTGTTTTTTTAAAAACAATATTTTGATGTATCTTTTCCCGTCCCTTTGTAAAAGAACAGATTTAGATGATTTAGTTGTAACTTAAACAAAAGTGAATATTTATATCATTTAAACTTAATTTAGGAACCAACATTTGGACCAAAACACATTTTAGGAGGTTGGCAGGAGATTGAAGGAGAATTGTTTTGATGGAGTGAAGGCGGATTGCAATCAAACTGTATCGTAAGTGTAGCAATGGGCTATAGTTCAGATGTTAACGATGATGGTTTCCTTCAGATATGGATATTAGCCAAATTAAAAAGGCAAGTAAAAAGTCTTGGTCTGCAGAGAGTAGTGCAGGAGAGAGTACTCCAAGACAAGTTAACAAAAAGATAAAAGATAAACCTAGTGGGAGCCTTAGGCCTGATGATGACAAGCATAAAGGTCACTTTCATCAGTTCAGATGACCAAAGCAATTGAGAAGGATATGGGGGAAATTAAATATGCTAAACTATTGAGTAACAGAAGAAGTCTAATTTCAGGATGCCAAGGTATAATATTGTAATTGTGGAGGTGACCTTAGTGTCTCATGTGATGGATGTGTGGTTCAGAAACAAGCTAAAGAAGTACAGAGATACAAGGTTGTGAATAAGGTGTCATATGCAGAGGCTTTAAAAAACACTTACAAAACAAAGCAAAACAGATCAATATAGTGTCATAAAATAAAAACCTGACTGATGGTCCAAGGCATAGAGCAGGTCTACCCCAGAGTTTAGACATAAGGTGATCTCAGCGAGGACCAGTAGACACAGCACTGGTAACCACTCATGTAGTGTATAGTGGAGGAGAACACCTTGACTGTAGAAAAGAAAAGCTTTGTAGCTTTTATATGTACAGTTGTGAATGTTCCACACGACAAGAAAGAAAAGGTGACAGGATCAAGACAGTGGTAGAAGCTGCAGAGGAGTTCTTAGGTATCAGAGATTTAAAAGCTGAAGAAATACATGGTATTCTTAGTACTAATGATGGAGGGTCTCAGAGTGTTATTTAAGCTTTTAATGGTATTCCACCTTTTGCAATAGAATGCTAAGAGTCTGATTGCAAATGGACAAGAATTTAAAAAAGTTATACACTGTAGGTAGGCCGACCTGATATTGTATCATATTATTTAATACCATGACTTTACACAAATTATCTTTCTCATTATTATAATTGGATATATATTCTCCATTATTGCTCATAATAATAATTCTACCTAATTTATCATAACACAAGAAAGAACAGTGTAGTTCTACATCTCTAATATTGTGTTGGTCACACTATACACTGATTTACTGCTTGTCCATTTTGAATAATACAGAAGGTAAAGAGCTTCAAATTTAACCACATATTAAATCGGCAATCGCAATATTGGTAAAAATAAAATCGCAATTACATTATTTTCCAAAATCGTTCAGCCCTAGTTCTAATGCAACATGATGGCTAAAACATCTGTCCTGTTCAAGTATCTTTATATTTTCCATAGAAATAAATGCTTCAGTAATAAATACTATTAAAAAGAAAAAAACATTATAAATGATTTTTTAAAACCTTTATTAGAATGATAATTAGAAATATACTGTATGTTTTCATTTAAAATCATTTATGACAACCTGTTATGTTTGAGTAAAAATAATTTACCTTTAGCCACTATTCTGTTATCTATTAGAGTTAGATGTAGTCATTCAAAAGCTGTGTATTTGGTCTATTTTTGGGCTGGTTAGACGTCTACCAAACTTTCACTGACATCACAAATTCAGCCCTGTTTTAGCCTAGACATCTGGGTTCTGTTTAGACATCTATTAGATATCTTTTAACCGTGAAATTGCTTGCTGGGAACTTATGCAGGCACCCACCAATAAAACAAGAAGAACAGGAGCGCGAGGGGACCAGTTGCCAGGATGAATGATGCAGGGCTCTACAGAGTATTTCTCTTGCATATCCAAAAAAATAAATACTTGCAAAGTGGAAAAATTATTCATGAGCACAGTGTGCGAGTAAAGACTCGAACCTACCCTAATTGTTCTGCATGAATGGTTCTGATTATTGACAAGTATTTACTTAACATTAATAAATTAGAGACCAATGTAGACTGTTTTTCTTGCACATGGATTTTATAAATGTAAAGCGCCTCTCTAGTTGGCCTACTTGATTAGTGAACACTTTTGCAAGGCATTGTATGCATGCTACATTTTCATTAGGTGCTGAGCACCCCTAAAGGTCAGGGCCCGTATTTATCAAGCTTATCAGAATTACTCTTAAGAACACTGCTAAGAACTGACTTAAGAGTAAAAAATTCTTGGCTCAAAGCTGAGCTTCTAAGTTAGTTATAAAGCATCATAGTCCTACTTTGAGTGAAGTGTAGGACTAAATCTTAAGTGTCAGTCTTAGTGCTGATTTACGACACTTTTGCTGTGTCGCAAACAGGATTTTGGTTGACAATGTAGACAAGGACCAATCACTGAATAGATCTCCTTATTTAGGAATCTTCTCAGATAAATTCACATTGAATGGTGAAGGAGGAGTTTATATTCAACACACATAACAATAAAGAATATTAAAGAGAATACATTATGATATAGGCCTACACATTAATAAATGAAAGATAAAAAAGTTTATCTTTATATGAGCGCCATCAAATGCCCCTACAGCTCCTGTGAAGCCGGCTATTTGCATGAACTGTGTTTGCTTCTGATGGTTTACGGGGGTGTTGGGAAGTCGATGAAACGCGTGACAATGCGTAGAGCTGTAGTATAAGTGCCATAATTGTTTCCATGACTATTTGGCTTATTGATGGTTGTGATGGTTCTTTGCGTTTGTCCTGTGGCAAAGAAACAAAACTTCATCACAACCTTCAATTTAATTGAGAAAACGCATTACTGCGTAAAGTCAGTGGTGAGATCATATCTCTCACCAACTTGCTGAAAAAGATTATGCCTGCGCTGTTTGTACCTGTCTTAAGTGCTTCATCAAATAATTCAGAAATGTTTCCTCTCCTGAAAGATTTGAGCATGTCTCTGTCTCCACAGTACCATCACAAGCCCTACTGGCAACTCCTAACCACTTGAGAGACCTCTGGAGCTGTTTTAAATAACTGGGAGAGTGATTCTTAGTTTTAAGAAATTTGATAACTTAGTAGTATTATCTTTAAAAGTAGGAGTAAATTTCATGAGTTCTCAGCACTTAAGACTAAAATGGCACTTTGAGAAGCTTGATAAATACCAGTCCTGATCCGGCCTTTTGTTTTTCCAACTACTTGTCGCAGATTGGGTAACACCTCTGGCACACCAAACGGGAGAAAACCTGTTGGGCAAGTCGTCCTGTCAGAAAACATAGCAAACCGGTACAAAACACCGTTATGAGATTGAACTGGATCCAAGAACCCTGCAGGGCAAATTAATTCAAGTCTAGAAATCTGCTAGGTTTGGTGTTGTTGTATGATTAACACTCAAAGCTACTGACTGATAAAATATTGAGTTATTAGAAGTCATATGTCAGAGAATCTAACTGTATTCATTGTAGAGAAAAAAATTTACAGATAAAGAGCAAACTGATGATTTGCTTTACGGTGGCAGGGCCATGAATTCGATAAGTAAGAAGCATACACTTGTCATGGTGATCCGACTCTCCTTGAAAAGGAAATAAACTTTAATCAAAGTAAAGGTCTCAGACACAAAAGTAGCCGAACAAAAAAAACTTTTTCACCTGGTGTGATTTGCTGAGGAGGACGCATGGGATTCTCTACTTTCTGGTCTGTATGCCTCTGCTGAATCCCTTTTGTTCTGGATGGGGACAAATTGCATTTTTGAAATGCAAAAATGCATTTGTTTATTTTGATACATGGCGTGACTGCTGCATTTTGTAGTTTTACTTTACTTAAAATTTGTATAGGCTATTTGGTAATTTGTTTCAAAATACATTTTGATGTATCTTTGCTTTAGTTCATTTAGTTTAAAGTATTTTACAAAAAGGATTGTTTTCATAATTTAAACTTCATTTAAAACCCAACATTTTTATGATTTACATTTATTCTGTTCAGGCCAAGAGAGAAACACACACACAGTCACCTGATTTCCAGTAAGTAGAGAGAGGAGCAACACTAACCAGATGATCCAGGTTCATGAAAACAGGGAGGGAACCTGAAGCTGAAAGAGTACAGGCAGTTCAGAATCCATTTTGAGTCGACAGAGCAGAAGGAGGAAAACAGAAGGCTGAGGCAGGGTGAGTGTTAATCCAACATTTTTATTATTTTACTGTCAAAGTCTCTGAGTCAGTTTTCTCTCTGTGGACTGTAGAGGAAAGAAACGTTAGAGGGAACTCAACACTTTGTGTGTGTGTGTGTGTGTGTGTGTGTGTGTGTGTGTGTGTGTGTGTGTGTGTGTGTGTGTGTGTGTGTGTGTGTGTGTGTGTGTGTGTGTAAAGGAAGATGAATCTTTGTGTGGAGGAAGAGGAGGACAGAGCAGAGTCTGCAGGATCCAGCTGTCTGTCTATGAAGAGTGACTGGTCCAAAGTTGATCCTCCACTCTTCAGTAATGAACCTGGACCCTCAGACACAAAGTAAGAGAACTGCTACTAACTCATTCAGTGTTTTCTGGTAATGTTTTGCAGTTTGCCAGTTGTAGAGTGACATTAGGCTTCATGACCAAAGAAAGTCTCTCCCTCTCATGATCTTAAAATTAAAAAGCAGATCAAAAGATTTCTGATCCTGATTTGGATCAAGAGAACTAAGTACTAAAAGAATTGTAAAGCATTGCAAAATATGGTTAGGCCTCACTTCATCCTGAAAACACCTGGAAAATCTCAGCTGGGATCTGAGACAGGTCCTGACATGTCATGTGGGCAAACTGACTGTAGACAGGTTCAGGCAAAGCAGAATACAGACACCTGGCATGACAGTTAATGCTCCAGTTAATGATTTTGGCTGAGGTCCAGTCAATATGAGGATTGTTTCTCATGAGCTGCATTTGGGTATTAAATCATTTTAAACAGAAATCTGGATTAATTTGATGCCAACATGTGGGATTATTTGGATCCCACCTCAGAGGTGGATTTGAAATAGACTGACAAACAGCCTTCACTTCTCCCAGATATTGTTACCCAAGATGTTCATTACATTTACATTCTAAAGCAAAGAAACGTTAGAGGGAACTCAACTCTTATACTGATACTGAAGATTTGAATTCATATTTGGTAATCCAGATTTTGAAAAGGCTGATTTTGTCCATGTCACTTTATGGAAGCAAACAGCTTGCACCAAGAAATGTTAACTAACAAATGAAAATGCTTTGAGAAAGTTTTTATTTGCACAATAAGAAAACATCCAACACAATATAGTTTTACCTCATGTAAAAGCAGAAAATGTAGAAAAGTAGATCCAAAGATTTCTGATCCTGAAGATTTGGATTCAGATTTGGTAGTCCAGTCCTGCATGCTTATGAATGAATGCAATACCTTTAGGCATTATTTCTGTGTGGTATGAGACACACAAAAGTATTAAGGGCTTTCACTAAGGATCAAAAGAAATGCTTCTAACAACAATTATATGTATTGCAACCACACCAAAAACCAAACAAAGCAACAATTAAAAAAGCAAAATCCATGACCTTACCTATGACTATTATTCCTTGTGCAGAACTAGTAGAGTAGATACTGTTTCAAACTAAGATGGATCTGATTTTATTTCTGTAGCAAAACACCTGAGAACCTCAATTTCAGAATTTACAATTCAAGAACATATTCACATATTTTTGCCCTCATGTTGACGTCACTGTAAAGATGTAAAACGATTCAAAATCTGAAAGAATCTGCTTCAAATGTGTAATTCATTTTCTTATGTTAACTCTAAATACTGAGCTGTTTGGCTCTTCCTCAGATCAGCTGTCATGATCCGCCAGATGCATCTTGACTTAGTTCAGATCATAATTGTGCAACATGTGGTGAAAAAGCATTTGTAGAAAAGCTTTGCTCATCTTGATGAACACTTTGCTTTGAATCATTAGTTCACTAACAAGGAACACACCAATGTTAGATTTTATAGTGAGGAGGAGGGGTCGAGAGGAGAGGGATAAAAAGGGGTCAAGCATGAAGGGATGAAGGGGTCAGGAGAAGGGGGATGAAGCGGTTGAGGTGGCTGGAGTGGCTAGGAACCCGAGGGGTCGAGATTCAGGGTGGGGGCTCGTCTAAGCGGCTTGGTCTTATGACCCCCCCTGTGGTTGCTGTTGTAGAAAAAAAAAGATTACTTGGCAGAATTATGGATTTTAGCCAGCATGTCTTTCATGGTGGGGGGAAGCTGGAGCGCCCAGGTTACACCCACGCAAACACGGGGAGAACATGCAAACTCTGTACAGAAAAGGCCTGGGCTGAACGAGGTCTGAACTCAGAACCATCTGCTGTGAGGCCACCGTGCTGCCCCTTAAAAGAGGTGAACAGCAGGGTTTGGGTGGGAGGGATGTGAGAACTGAGAAACGGGAGAGAAAACAGGTTAAACAGGTTATATGATTGAGCGCATGTGATTGGATTTGAGAGGCACAGGTGAATAAAATGAGTGAAGTACGGGTGGTTGATTGGAGGAAATGAATGAAGCGCAGGTGGTCGATTAAGTGAGGGAGGCGTGGTCCTGTTCTTGAACCTCAGTTTACATAACTCCATCAAGTGGACCGTTGAGCTCAGATTCTCTCCACCGTATATTGTTCCTAAAAGTGAAGAATAAACATCCACGGGCAGCACTGATCAAAAAGTTAGCAGTGGATGAAAAAAGGACAGAAAATGGTCACATGGAGATTTGGACCACTTCTCTCAGGGTTCCTGCGGCTCCTCAAAAAGTCTTAAAAGGTCTTAAATTGAAATCAGTGAAATTAAGGTCTTAAATTGTCTTAAATTTACCTTAAATTTGCTCTAGGTATTAAATTGGCCGATGGTGCATTTAAGGCTGGTGAGAAAATTGTCACGCACAGTGGCCTAAAACGCCTAATCAGCGTGTATTTGTATGATTTTCTTTCAGTAATTGACAATGCGAGACCCCGACATTAATATAACTCATGTTACGTTTATGTTAGCTGCAGACGTTGACGTCTGGCTGCCTGTCATATTATCATCAGTCGTGGCTGCAAGATTGGGAGACAAGTTAAAGTGATTGGACGAAGATCCGACCGTTCTGTTTAGTTCAAACAACTGTAGCCTGCATCACGTCCTCCTCTCATTTGCACAGGTCCAAAAAAATTATCTATAACTTTCTAAGGTGTGTCTTTCACCGTGATTTGTTTTGCTCCATGGATTATTTACCTCTCTTCAGCGGGGTGCCTCTTTATTAGCTTATTAGTTTTATTGCTATCTTTCGTTATAATGTGTAAGTTTTTTCTGTTATTTTAGTGGTTTATATTGAGTTTAACACAGCTGTGTAAGGGCTGGGCAATATGGAAAAAAATAGTAAAATAATTATTTAATCATTATTTTTATTATTATAAGTTTAAAGGCAGATTTTTGCTCCTGAAGAAACCAGATGGTTAATTGTGCTTTTAAACTTTTCTAACTTTTCTTTATGGTCAGAACATGACCATTTGATGCCAAAAAGCAGCCTGGTATCAAACAGTGGATCACTTCACAGAGCTGAGGTAGAAAATCCGAAACAACAAATATGCATGAGAAAAATTAATTTCCTCAATAAAATAAATATCTTAATAGAAAAAAAAATTGAAAAAAGTGCTAATTTAATTGTGATTTGAATAATTTAAATCAGAAATTTGTTGAACATTTGTATATTTTTATTGAGGAAGATTTTATCACTATAATTAACATTATTGTTTTATTGTCACCTAGTTCACGTTCACAAACAGACACGATCAGTTCACCAAAAACATGAGCAAGATCAATAATCTACACAGCACGTTTCACTGAATGAACACATTGTCCATGCTCCTGTCCGCACTGTCAGATTTTTGAATTTTATTTGCAGAAGACTGTGACCAGTACATATTTCCACTTTCATGTGGTCAAGTCCTACCCAATCACAATCTGATCGCCCAAAATACATTTTAAAGCCAGGTGTAAAGAGCCTCTATGTTCCCAGATTCGTAATATGCGAAGTTATTCACCTGTGGTGAAAATAAAACTGCCAAATATGGCATTGCATCGTTCATTGAGAGATCAAATGAGCGTCTCTTTTCTATCAAAGAAATTGTTGAGGTCTTAAAAGGTCTTAAAAAGCATTAATTTGACTTTTAAAATGGTGCAAGAACTCTGGTTTCTTTTTTCAGAATGTTTGAATTGTTCTCATTTGATAGTTGACAGCAGAGAGTAACAAGAAACATAAGGGAAACTTTCTGGACTTTCTGGACCTGTGACACTACTGTTACATGCTGTGTCTGAGACTGCTGGTGTGCCACAATTATTTAGACCACTACCCTCAGTTCAGTGCTAACTAACTCAAGCTAAGCTGCCCAAAGGGACTGTAAAACAGTGAAGGACATAATCAGCTCTCTTTTACTGTGAAGGAGCTGCAGGAAGTGTTCAGTTTGTATTAATAAACTCCAGGCAGATCACTAAATGTTTAATAAGACAGAAAGCTAGGAAAAGCAGTTAATTAGTGTTTCTGACAGCAGGAGAACTGAAATAAAAAGAACAATCATCTTCATTACTGACTGAAAGCTGAATTCAAACAGAAAAGTAACGACACTTGTACTCTGTGACCATCTGAGCTTCTACATAGTGTCGGACACATCTGGAGATTTTTCATCAACAAGCAACAAATCATTTTAGTTGTAATAAAATGTCTTCACAGAGAGAGGAAGAGGAGTCATGTTTCTGAGGAGGAGCAGCCGTCCTGCTGTGCTTTGTGTCAGGACGTCCTGAAGGATCCAGTCTCTACCAGCTGTGGACACTGGTTCTGCAGACGGTGCATCACCTCATACTGGGACCAGTCTGCTTCATCAGGAGACTCCTGTCCCCAGTGTGGAAAAAGATCCAGAACCAGAGCTGGACTGCAGACAGTCAGTCAGAGCAGCTCTGTACAAAGTAAGACTGTTCATCTGTCTGCTGATGTCGTCATGTCTGAAAACAGGACTTTCTGTTTAATTACAGGGACATTTGGTTTTTAATATTATCATGAATATCATCCATCCAAAAACATTTGATTTATCTGGATTCTTGCTCTCTGTTTAGTCTCAGGTTATTTGTTCTTCTCTTTCAGCAGATAGTGGTCTGCAGGAGGTTTTAGATGAACATAAGATCAGTCTGAGGAGGAGATGTGAACGTGTGACTGAAGGAAGTGATGAAACAGGAAGTGAAACCCTCCTCAACAAGATCTACACTGAGCTCTACATCACAGAGGGACAGAGTGAAGAGGTTAATACCCAGCATGAGGTGAGGCAGCTTGAGACAGCTTCCAAGATGGAGACCCTCCATGACACTCCAGTCGAGTGCCACAACATCTTTAAAGCCTTACCTGGCCAACAGAGAGCCATCAGAGTGGTTCTGACCAATGGTGTCGCTGGCGTTGGAAAAACCTTCTCAGTGCAGAAGTTCACTCTGGACTGGGCAGAGGGCTCAGAAAACCAAGATGTCAGTCTGCTGGTTCTGCTCTCGTTCAGGGAGCTGAACTTGATCAAAGATGAGCAGCACAGTCTCCTCACGCTGCTCCATGTTTTCCATCCAACATTACAGAAAGTCCCAGCAGAGAAGCTCGCTGTCTGTAAACTGTTGTTCATCTTTGACGGCCTGGATGAAAGCAGACTTTCATTAAACTTCAACAACAAGAAGGTTGTGTCTGATGTCACACAGAAGTCATCAGTCAACCTGCTGCTGACAAACCTCATCCAGGGGAAGCTGCTTCCCTCGGCTCTGGTCTGGATAACTTCCCGACCAGCAGCAGCCAATCAGATCCCTCCTTCATGTGTTGGCAGGTTAACAGAAGTACGAGGCTTCACTGACGCCCAGAAGGAGGAGTACTTCAGGAGGAGAGTCAGTGATGAAGAGCTGTCCAGCAGAATCATCTCACACATCAAGACCTCCAGGAGCCTCCACATCATGTGTCAAATCCCAGTCTTCTGCTGGATCACTGCTACAGTTCTGGAGCACATGTTTACTACAGACCAGAGAGGAGAGCTGCCCAAGACCCTGACTGACATGTACTCACACTTCCTGCTGGTTCAGATAAAGAGGAAGAAGCACAAGTACGATGAGGGACGTGAGACGAGTCCACAGGAGCTGACGGAGGCTGACAGGAAGGTTCTTCTGAAGCTGGGGAGGCTGGCGTTTGAACAGCTGAAGAAAGGAAACATCATGTTCTACCAAGAAGACCTGGAGCGGTGTGGTCTTGATGTCACAGAGGCCTCGGTGTACTCAGGAGTTTGTACAGAGATCTTCAAAAGAGAGAGTGTGATCTTCCAGAAAACAGTCTACTGCTTTGTTCATCTGAGCGTTCAGGAGTTTCTGGCTGCAGTCTACATGTTCCACTGTTACACCAGCAGGAAGACAACAGTAGTGGAGACTTTCCTGGAGACATCCCTGGATGACTTCCTGAGGAGAGCCATGGAGAAATCTCTCCAAAGTAAAAATGGCCACCTGGACCTGTTTGTTCGCTTCCTTCATGGCCTCTCTCTGGAGTCCAACCAGAGACTCTTAGGAGGCCTGCTGGGTCGGATAGACAACAGTCCAGAAATCATCCAGAGAGCCATCAACAACCTGAAAGGGAAAAGGACAAAGATCTCTCCTGACAGAAGCATCAACATCTTCCACTGTCTGACGGAGATGAACGACCACTCAGTACATCAGGAGATCCAAGAGTTCCTGAAGTCAGAGAACAGATCAGAGATGAAACTCTCAGAGATCCACTGCTCAGCTCTGGCCTACATGCTGCAGATGTCAGAAGAGGTTCTGGATGAGTTTGACCTGAAGAAGTACAACACATCAGAGGAGGGACGACTGAGACTGATTCCAGCTGTGAGGAACTGCAGAAAGGCTCGGTAAGTCCAGATGTGATCATTAACAGTGTAAAGCAACCTAAAGCTTTAGCATCAGTATTACAGAAAAGACACACACTTTACACACACACAATATATATAAAACCTCCACACTATGTGAGGGACCAAGCTGTCAGCCATGAGGAGTCAGAAAGTAAGTTTCCAGACAAACCCATAATATATAAACACACCACAATAACTACAACACATGTTAAACCAATGCTACCTAATATGAACTAAGGGTAAATAATCAAATTAACATAACAACAAAGTATAACTAACAAAGAAAAGAACACAACTCAAAAATGTAACACACTCTGCCACTCCCATGATATGGGAAAACATGGTGTAGTCCAATAATCCTTTCCCCCTACTTAAACAGCTTAGAGGCAATTGGAAGTCCTTTTGTTTGTCAGGCACCCAGAGATCCCCAGCAGCAACTCTCCAGGAACTGGTAACTCAAAAAAAAGCTATTAATTTTACAGAACAAAACTTAAAGACAATGAACCTGAAATTAGCTAAATTGACAAAGTTAACTAAATGTGTGCACCCAAATAGAAACTAAATAACTAGTAAACTGTTTAAACAATAATGTGTGTCTATCATATTTTATCTTTCTTTGGGTGAAGGAGGCTTGGTACAAATCGAGCAGGAAAACTTGAGGTTTGAGGGGATTTTTTATTCTGCCAGTGAAGGAGAGCTCAGCAGGTTCAGTTCAGTGGAGGGATTTTATCATCACCAAGCTCAGAGAAGAAATTATGCTGTTAAACAGCTGAACTCCACTGGAGAAAAACTATTAGCCTTAAAATGTTAATAATACAGTCTTTAGTACTAATTAAACTACCAATGCAATAAGGGTCATTAAATTAATTTGGTGGGAGATGAAAAGTAGATGGAGTAACAGAATAAGATAAACACAAGCACATGACTGAGGTAAATAAATACGAGTGCAGTGATTTTACAGCTCACTGAACATCACGTTCAAATAAAGTTTAACACAAATCCCAGCAGCGCTTTGACATGTGGACAAGAGCTCAAGTTTCAAACCACAAACCTTGTGATCAATGGCTGAGCTGCAGACACTCATGTTACTGTGCTTTGTGATGCAAAATGCAGTCTGATTTCATAATAAAGTGTCAGATTTTATTTTACTTTTAAGTTTTATATTCTTTGTCATCACAGACTTTCTGAAAGTCGACTCTCAGACACTCACTGTGAAATCGTGGCCTCAGCTCTGAAGTCCAACCCCTCCCATCTGAGAGAGCTGGACCTAAGTAACAACTACCTGCAGGATTCAGGAGTGAAACGGCTGTCTCCTGGACTGGAGAGTCCACACTGCAGACTGGAGACTCTGAGGTCCGTTCATGTATTCAGTTCTTGTCCAGTGTGTATCTACCAAGTTTAAATACATAACAGAAGTTTTAAATTTCTTTCAGTTCTCCTGTTTTCTGGGTTTATCTGAGCACAAATTACAACAGTTTTTCAGTCTGAAGAGTCTGGCTCCGATTTTAGTCTGAACTCAAACCTTCCTGTCAGGAAATTCTGACTCAACCAGTAAACAGGAGCATAAATAATAAACTATATTTCTACAGGAAGGTACTCTGTTACATTTAAGAGGAAGAGAGTGAGCCTCTCACTTTGTATTTAATTTTGGCCACTTTGGAATTCTATAGAAAACATCTTTCATACTGTCTTTCAATAAATGACACGATTGTTATGAATTAGAAGAAACGGAAGAAAATGAAAGTAATGATTTGATCATTATTCCTGGCCTGACATACTGGCCTGAGATCAGCAGCATGTTATTGGTCTGTGTTGACATAAATAGGTGTATGAATGTTGTCCTGACATTTGGTTGATGTCTGTCCTTTTAGTCCTTTTAGGCAAGTCATACCACTCGGCGGCCATCTTGTCAACGCCTCCAAGCAGCTATGGAGCTTGGATTAACCCCTCCCGCGCATGCACAGTAGAAGTGATACAGACCCTTACCTCAGTGGAACCACACGATTGGCTCAAATATGATTTCCGCTTTGACTGTTAAAAGCACACAAGTGGCTTTCTAGCAGGAGGGGCGGGATAACCTTCTTTGCTATTACGGGCTTTCCCCATAGAGTTGTATTGAGGATGTGACTGAGTGGCATGTCTCCTCTAAATTGTCTGTGTCTGTAGAAGGCTGACAATATGATGATCCACAATAACACAATGACAAAGTCCCTCTACTCATTGATTAGGACATAGTAATGTTGAGCACCACATTTAAAACCTGAACACATCTGATTGGATTAGAAATGGATTTTTATCTCTATCATTTATTTTTTATTCAGATTGAGGCGCTGCAGTTTGTCAGAGATCAGCTGTGATTCTCTGGCCTCAGCTCTGAAGTCCGACCCCTCCCATCTGAGAGAGCTGGACCTGACATACAACGAGCTGCAGGATTCAGGAGTGAAGTTGCTGTGTGGTTTTCTGGAGAGTCCACACTGTGAACTGGAGACTCTGAGGTCAGTTCACTGACTCTCTGTTACTATTGTAAATCTGATATGTTTAATTAACAATTAAACCTTTTTTCTGTTCATACATAACTTCCATCCATAAAGTTGTAAATGTCCTTTTGTTCATATTTTCATGTTTCTTGTACTACATTTAGTCTGCAGTCACAAAGAGTTGTGTTTCTTAAAGAAACTGTAGAAAATGTCCGCTGTTAGCCGTTAAAGTAATTGAATGATTCTAATTTCTGGTAAATGGTCACATACAGAAGATCCAAGATCCTCTGAACTAATTTCTTTTAAACTGATCAATTTTTCTGCTGAAGTAGAAATATTTCTGTGGTTTCTGTTGATTTTGATGTGTTTTCACAAATAATGTCTATAGGGACTTGATCTTAAAACTAAAATTTAGCCACCGAGAGGCTGAGTGGGGAAAAAAACTGGCAGACCAATAATTCCAAGATTCCAATTACTGTGATGTGTTTATTTGCAGTTAGGCTATACAGGTGATCAGTTCCATACAGCAAAATTATCTATAAAATACAACAAACAATGTGAACCACGGTCAGCAAAAATTGGGCTTTCCCCAACTAACTGTGAACAGTTGAAGTAGCTGACAAACATTCTTGAGGAGCCACCTGAAGTCAGGTGGGGAGTTGCCGACACACACACTTCCAAAAGCACACACGGAGATTGTCTTTGTTTTAACTAATGTATTTATTTATCTATACTCCGGTTGACTTTCCAACAAGTAAAAAATAAAGAACATAAATAAAAAGACCAACAAATAATTTATACACCATCCCAACTGTGAAGCATGGATTTGGAAACATAAATTATTTAAAAATCAGACAATGTGATTTTCTGGATTGTTGTTTTAGATTTTCTGGATTGTTGTTTTAGATTCCATCTCTCACAGTTAAAGTGTATGAAAAAAATTACAGACCTCAACATTTTTTGTATGCTCCAGAGGCGTGCAACCTCTGACATGTATAGCAATTGTAAGTCGCTTTGGACAACCTCCAAAATCCGCATCAAATACTCAAATCAAATACTTGGAAATGCAAATTAATTATTTAAAAATCATACAGTGTGATTTTTGTTTTAGATTCAGTTAAAATGTACCTATGATAAAAATAACAGACCTCTACGTGCTTTGTTAGTAGGAAAACCTGCAAAATCAGCAGTGGATCCAATATTTGTTCTCCCCACTGTATATTGCACCTGTCTCCCTCTTTTTCTTGTGTACAGGTCATCTTTGCTAAAGAGTCCTGGTGGCAAAAGGGATTTATTCTTCAGCTGCAGCAGTTGGTTTGGTGTTAGGGGTTCTAGATCATTTGTGTCAGTAGACACAGTAGTGATGGGCCTATCATTGAGAATTGTTTCAACCTCACATAAAGATGGCTGTAGCATCTCATCATCCATGGTTTTCTGCATCAGGATGGAAAATTGATTCAATTGAATCTAAAGTGCTCGCCAGTTCCAGGTGAACAGTTTGATACACCAGAAACGTAAATATTGCCCCATCGTTTAACATGTGCCCAGCCTCTTTTAACCTCTGTGGGTCAAAAATAATCAATACCCTTGAGAAAAGGGAAGGAGATCTGGTACCACCCGGTCCTCTGGCAGATCGGCCATTTTCTGTTCCCCTACCTTGGTCTGCATGCGTCTGCAAAACACAAAGGATTTTATGATTTTCCTGGCAGAAGAGTTACTATAAGGCAGCCAGAATCTGTTACTTAGTCTGGAGAGCATGTGGTTCCTTTCTGAGTGTCCAACTTGCTGGCAAATATCATGCAAGATAAGTTTGGATACATGTGAGTCTCTGGGAAGGATTATCGGCTTTTTCAAGCTTACTGGCAGAGCTGATTTACTCATCCGTCCTCTAACCCGTAGGGTGTCCTCATCAATCATTGGATCCAGTTTGCGTAAAGAGCTGTCTGCTCTAACTGATTTACCTTTCCTTAAAAGGTTAAGTTCTGAGCGGAAGTAGTGCTTTTGTTCATAGCAAATGATTGACATCTCTGCCTTATTTAAATTGTCCACAGTTAATCCATGCCCTTGTTGTCCATTTGTCGAGTTGGGTTGGATAAGCCTTTGTCTTCCGAAGTCGAAGCAGGAGTTTTTAAAGTTTCAGCAGCCAACCCACAGCTCTCTACAGTCTTCTCCAGTAGGAATACTAGTTGATTATCTTGGTTGTGGCGTGGTTTATGTACAAGTAAATTCTAGTGATGTTCTTTTTAACCTCTGGTTCAGTTGGAGGTATGTGGCCAAGATTCTCTGGCATTTCAGGCCTTTCAGTTTCCCCCTTTCCCCTTTGACAGGAAGTCAGGACCGTTTAACCATCTGATGGAATCCAGGAGTGGTTCTATGTGTAATCCACGTGAGCCATCATCCGCCGGATTGTCTTTTGAATTTACATGCCTCCACTGACGTTCTCGAGAGAAGTTATGGATCACAGCAATTCTATTGGCCACATAAGTATAGAATTGTTTGGTTTGGTTGTGTATGTATTTCAGCAGTGAGGTACTGTCTGTCCAGAAAGTGGAGCTATTCAGTCCTATATGTAGCTGCTTTTGCAAAATTCTATCCACTTTGACAGCAATGTTTGCCACTGCAATATCCAGCCTGGGAGTAGTGATCTGTTCGAGATAATTTCATCCCACACTATTGAATGAAGAGGTTCAGTAGGATTTTGCTGGGCTTTGAGGAGGAAAGGAAACCCAAGAGGCCATAGATGGAACTGACGATGGAAAGGATTGTGTCTGTTTGCAACAATGTTTTTGACATCAGCGCTGAACGTAAAGGTGTCCCTCTGGATGTTCCACTGGATACTTAATACTCGTTCAAGAGGGGGTTTCTTTCTGTCAAGTGGTTTCACTAATTTGGCTATGTGATTTTCAGTTGTAGTGCTTCCGGTCTGTTGCTCACCCATTTGGTCAGAGTAAAACCCCCATGGGCACATACTTCCCTGAGAACCTTGATGAGCTTGATCGCTCGCCTCTTGGAAGCCACTGACTAGGTACAGTCGTCGACACAGAAGCTATACTTGATTGTATCAAGCACCTCCATTCTGTTTTTGTCTGAGTTGTCTTTTTCTGTTTGCTGCAGGGCAAAGTTAGCGATACTTGAGGATGATAAAGCACCAAAGAGGTGAATCTTCATCCTTAACACCCCCAGTGGCTTAGTAACATCCCCTTCTGGCCACCACAAGAATCTGAGGAAGTCCTAATGCTATTCATGTACCTCAACTTGGTAGTCCACAACCACCACAAGAATTATAATTACCAACAAACACACCAGATTCTAAGGAGACACAATTTAATAAACATAAATCATAAAGTAACTTTTGTATTTCAAACAAATGGCAAACTTAGTAGCACATTTTAACAAAACTTCACCCTCATACATCTTGGGAATTCTGAGGGACAGATGCAGGCTGCGTGTGCATAGCGGTTTATTTACAGCGTCAACCTTCCTCTGGAAGCCTCAGAAGCATTTCAGCAGTGAAGCGTGTAGGCTGCCCCACGCTAATGACTTGTTTTTAATTGTCCTCATTGTGCTTCTACTACATTCTTCAAAGCTCTTTGTGGATCACTTTCGTTCCTCGTCTTGACAGATGCATCATGAACTACCACAGGGAGAATTTCAGAATAAGAGCGTTTTACCTGTCGGACTTTTTCGACATGTTTAGAGTTTGTTGATTTGGTGATTAGTGCTTAATTTTTGTGTTTCTACTATGATTGTCTGATTTAACTGGGTCTATTGTTGATATACAATTGAAAGTCTGTAACAGGTATTTTATTTTGAAATTTGACCGAATTCTCCTCCATTATTGCGATATGCTCCTGATGGAACCTAAGCAGGACACCTAAAAGGAGGTTGGTCGAATCGGGACCCTGGAGAAGTTCCATATTAAGAGGTTTGCCTTTGAATGATGAGGAATAGTCAAACACAACTCTCAATTTCTTCTTTTGTTTGTGCTACACCCTGTATTTGAACCAGTTTATAGGCTTATTTTGTATGTTCTTAGCACCACCTAGTGGTGATTGCAAAAGCTCCTCTGAAGAGGAAGTAAGCTAATTGTAAATAGTCAGGATGACAGCAAGTAGTGTTTAGGAACTTCCTTTTCCACATGGACTCTTAGAGGAAACATCACAGTTTAGCAATCCTCGCAATCCTGTGTCTTAAAGTCCATAAAACAGCTTCATCCGTAAGTCATCTTCAATATACAGTGGTATTAACACGTTGATATTATTTCTTTGTTTGAGTGTAGACAAATTATTTATGAATATTGGTGGAGGATGTTAGTGTATTGTTGGATTGACAAACCTACCTTCAGTACCTGTTAACAGTCAGCACCTGTTGTGTTAGTATTCTTTCTCTGATAATGTACTAGAGACAGTATTTAGTACATAGGAGGTACTTACATGTTTGTATTTTTGTGTCCTTTTTGCAGTTTAACAAATTACATATTTTCCTTCATTAAATCCTGCCAAACACCACAACCTGCCTGTTCCTTGGAGAATGCAATGCTGGGGAATATAATGTTAAGCTAGCTGTATAGCTGAAAAACACATTGCCTGCAACAACTTTTAGTGAGGGCAGCATACACCCCATGATGAGGTATATAACACACAACCATCGTTCCTCTAAAGTTGCTCTTGCGGCACCTTTTCTGCATAGCCTTTACTTAGTCCATTCTCCATGGAGGCCTTGTACTCAGCACCATACGCAGAATCCTTGAATTTTTTGGCCCGGTTCGACGTACGTTATGCTGCCACCTCATTTTTGTTAGGCAAAACTACATCTTTATCCTGAGAAGGTAAAAGTAAGTCATAATGTCAATTTTTGAGAATGATTGAACTTGTAGCCAGGTCCATGAATCTCCTATCCTCACATGGCATTCCCCTTTTCTCTTCATAATCTTTTTCAGAAAAGTCCAGGTTGTATTGCTTGACAAGCAGATCCTTCAGATCGTCCAAAAAATGCAATTTACTGTCATTGACATTGTTCCAGTTGGCTCCATTGCAGAACAAGAGTTCAGCGGGGCATTGACCGCCCAACCTAGTTGCGTCTTGACTGCATATGGTCTGTTCCCTTGACTGTTGATTATTTGCCATGGCTCCATTGCTTTAGGACCATTCATTCCAATCAAGATTTCAATGTCAGCGTCAATCACGACTGCCTTGAGTCAGTAGGTTTGCCCATGCTCTGCTGCGACAACACAGTCGATACACTCCACGTCGAGCCACTGGTGTGCATCTGTCAACTCAAGTCTTTGTTTTTTTAATCCTATCGTTTCTGTTTTCTGTGAGTCTATTCACCGTCATGGCTAACATGAACTACTTACGAAAAGTGCTGTGGATTATGGTGATCCTTCTACTGATCACCCGCAATCTCAGAAGTGCAGCGTTACACCTGGTTGGGTTTACATAGGGGTCTGTGTTTACATTAACAACCGGTGGTGCAATAACATCATGATCCACTATAGGGTCTGCACACCTCACATTGAAATGCTGACTCTTTCGCCCCTACTACCTCTCTTGAGAATTTCTCACGGTGGTCATCGGTAGTCATCGGCCATGTGTATATCTCTACTACCTCCCTTGTGAATTTCCCACGGTGGTCATCGGCTGTGTGTATATCTCGCCTGGCGTGAACACCAACAAGGCAGCTGAGCTAGAAACTCAGAATTTCCATGCCATGCTGAGCAAATACCCTGAACATAAACAACGCTTATACTGCTCACGTGCAGCCTCCAATAGACACCGCAGATTACAACATTATCTTCCTGCTTCCACAATACAAGCAAATGTTGAAGAATGAAAAAACATCCACCTACAGCATCACAAAGTGGTCGGAAGATGCAACTGCACAACTACAGGGGTCCCTTGCATGCACCGACTGGAGTATTTTTGATGGTGACCTGGATACAAAAACCAATGCCGTAACTGACAATATCAAGTTCTGCATGGCAACCGCCATCCAAGTCAAAACTGTAAGAAAATATCCCAACTCCAGATCATGGATGACCCACCAAATAGAACTCACAGTCAAAGAGAAACAACAGGCATTCCAACGCAAAGAGTGGCACTCACTCAGAGACATTAACTGCTCTGTGAAAAAAGAAATAAAAAAGGCTAAATTAGGATACAACGACAAAAGAGAACAGGATTTCAGCAGCATGAACACCAGACAGGCATTCCAGAAAGAAAAAGCACTAACTGGTACCACGTCAAAAGCTAGCACCCCTGCACCCACTGACCCCAACTCATTCACCAGAGACCTAAATAACTTTTATGCCAGGTTTGACAACAGGAACTTCACCACTGTGTGAAAGATTGCTCAGGAGTCTACCCACCCCTGAACAGCCACACTTTGTCTTCCCCACATTGGAAGACGTCTACCAGCAGCTCAGGAGGTGAAAAACTGGCAAGGCCCCTGGCCCTGATGAGATCACTGGAAGGTGAAGAAGATGAAGCACAAGAACTGTGCCCCGGAACTCTCTCCTGTTCTGCACTCATTTTTCAAAGAATCACTAAAAACTGCGACTGTCCCAACTGTCTGGAAAACAGACACAATCATCCCTGTCTCCAAGAAACCTCGCCCCTCTGAACTGAATCCTTACAGACCAATAGCACTCAACTCAATAATTGCCAAATGTCTTGAGAAACTGGTACTGAACACCATCCTCCCGGCTGTCTTCCTACAGCTGGAACCCTATCAGTTTGCCTACAAGGCCAAAAGAGTAACAGAGGACGCTGTAGCATACCACCATTACACTCTACTACAACATCTTGACTCCCCTGGCCATTATGCCAGTATCCTATTTGTAGACTTCAGCTCTGCCTTCAACACAATTCAACATCACACCATGATTACTAAACTCCACCACCTCCATGTGGCACCTCTTCTCATTCGCTGGATTCATAATTTCCTCAGTGACAGACCACAGGCAGTGAGGGTGGGAAGCACCACATCCACCAACATTACTGTCAACACTGGTGCCCCCCCAAGGCTGCGTCCTGAGCTCCTTTCTCTACACTCTGTACACGAATGACTGCATTAGCCCTTCTCCCATTATAAAATACTTAAAATACTGTGATGATACAGCCATACTCGCCCCCCTCTCTGACACAGAATCAGTTACAGCATATCACCAATCCATTGCACTCTTCACACAATGGTGTAAGGAATGTCACCTCAACATCACCAAGACACAAGAACTCATCCTGGACACACACCATAACCCTCCACCCCTCACTACCCCATCTCCATCAACAGCCAACCAGTAGAAATGGTTGACAGCTTCAGGTACCACGGCATCACTATGGACAATAAACTGAGTTTTGATCATCACATCACCAACATACACAAACACTGTCAACAAAGACTTGTCATTCATAAACTCAGGACTCTATCAGTCAAACCACACCTACTGTTTCTCCTGTACCGTAGTATCATTGAACCCATCCTCTTGTACTGTGCTCCCTGCTACTTCACCATGCTTTCTCTCACCAATAAGAATAAGCTTCTGAAAATTACTAACACCTCCTCCAAAATAATAGAACTTCCCACTCCCTACCTGCCAGCCCTCATTAATACCTCCACTGCTCATAGAGCAAATACCATAGTACAAAATCCCAGCCAACCTCTCAACTCATGCTTCACGCTTCTCCCATCTGCCCACAGACACAGACAGCTGCTCTACAAAAAGGCATGCTTGAGAAAAGGTTTTGTACCCTGCGCTATAAGAGCGTTAAACTCAGACAAGTTAATGATGTCACTTTTGTGTTATGTGTAGATATGTGTATATTGTCCATATGTCTATATATGTGTGTACTATGCATAGGTGTGTGTAGAATTGTACAGACTGTGAAAGCAAATTAGATCATATACAGATCAGACTGGGTTACTAGGATTTCCTTTGTGACAGGAATATTGGTTTGTGTGTATACTTCAGGCAGATTAATGTATCTACTTCCATCCAGGTTATATACCATGAGTCCTGTCACCTCATAACTTTTGACAAAACTTTCTTGTCCCATGGTTCGCAGGACAACTGCTGTTCTCCGTCCTTGAGCATTCAATTGCTCCAGGTTCTCTGTTCAAAGTGTGGCCGAGCTGCCTTGATCCAGAAAGCCCTAGGTTAGCACAGACTTAGAACCTTTGCCAACTTCTACTTGAACTGGAACAGTTGCTAGTACACAATGCTTACCAGCCCCTGATAACTGATCTGCTGATACTAGTGCACTATTGACAGCTGTCTCCTTATGTTCCGCTTGAACCGGGTTTGCAGAATGGTCTGCTTTGAGTTTCAACCATCAATATGTAACAATGTGGGATGTTTCTGCTTACATATTTAGCAGTCCAATTTCCTTTTCCAGTTTTTGCTCATGTGACCCTTCCTTAAGCATCTGAAGCAATGGCCGTTCCTTTTCAAACATTCACCTTTTTTCTAATGCTGCTCTGATTTGAATTGCATGCAGTCCATCAAAGCACAAATGCCTTGACAGAAACTGCGTGAGGCCAAGGTAGCAATGTTGGCCTCGTCATAACCCGGCTCAAAGGCCATGACAAATGTGGAGAGGACACGGAGGATTGCCAAAAGTAAACATAATTATTGTAACAACTTAAACAACTAAACTAATAATTGATGTAGAGTGTGTTATTCAGTAAAATCAGTGGTGTAGATGTGGATGAGTGACAAGTACGGAGCTTGGGTGTTGAGGAGTGGTAACAAACATAATGTAACGAAACAAAAGAGTGCTGCGGCTGCTGCTGCTGGTAGGTGTGAGACCAGATCAGAGAGAGAGAGAGAGAGCGCAAAAGGGCCGGAGTATTTATCCTCTCAGTGTCTGGCCCAGGTCACAATATCATTTCAAAGCTGGTTGTTGTTTGGTACTGTGTTCTTCAGCTGTTGTCATGGTGGTAACAAAGCTACTGCCCTTTCTAAGAGCCCTCATGGTGGTAATTCTGTTCTTTGAAGTTGGTTTTTGAGTGGAAGTTGCGTCTCCAAACACTGGATGTAATAAGATGTTAGACTGGGTCTCCATGAACCAGATGTTTAAATCTAACTCATACACTTGTTTTCTGGAATGCCTCATAGGCTACAGTCCGCCATCTTCCTCTGAGCTTGTACGGGAGCTTGGAGACAATACTTTTCAAAGTAGATGTAACATCAAATTCATCCATGTAGTCCAAATCCCGCATGGCATTGCAACATTCCCTCAGTTATATGAAGCGATTTAACGTCATCTGCTTTAATGGATGACCAGTTCAGTGTTTTATCCAGATAAGCATTTACAATCTTCATTTCATCACCAAAATGTTTTTTCAGCAGTTGTGTGGCTTCTGAATATCCTCTCCTCACTTCCATGTGCAGATAGCTTCGAACCAAATCCCTGGCCTGACCAGATGTTAACTGCTCAAGAAAGTGGAGCCTTTCCTGGCTGCTGCTAGTCATTAGAAGTCTCTATTAAATGTTTAAATGTGTGAATAAAGGATTGGTAAGATAATGGGTCACTATCAAACCTTGGTACTTCTCTTTTAGGCAGGAGGGAAAGATTCTGCTGTTTGATCGCTCTGCGATGTCATTTTGTATTTGCACCACTGCACTGAAGTCATCAACACTGCTGGTTTTAGAATCTTTGGTTTGTGTTGGAAACTGGATGCCTACTGAGCAGTTATGAGATAAATGTGTTGATATATTGATGAATGTAATGTGTTTTCATGTAACGTGACAATTCTTATTGTCTTATCTATCTATCTCATTGATTAGGACATAGTAATGTTTAGCTCCACATTTAAAACATGAACACACCTGATTGGATTAGAAATGGATTTTTATCTGTCATTTATTCTTTTTTTTAGATTTAGTTACTGCAGTTTGTCAAAGATCAGCTGTGCTTCTCTGGCCTCAGCTCTAAAGTCCAACCCCTCCCATCTGAGAGAGCTGGACCTGAGTAACAACAAGCTGCAGGATTCAGGAGTGAATCAGCTGTGTGGATTTCTGGAAAGTCCACACTGCAGACTGGAGACTCTGAGGTCAGTTCACTGACTCTCTGTTACTATTGTAGATCTGACATGTTTAATTAACTGATGAACCTAATTTCTGTTCATACATAACTTCCATCCATAAAGATGTAAATGTACTAAATTTAGTCTGCAGTCACAAAGACTTGTATTTCTTACAGAAACTGTAGAAAATGCTGTTAGTCGTTTTTTTTTAATTGATCAAGTTTTCTACTGAAGTAGAAATATTTCTTTGGTTTCTGTTGATTTCAATGTGTTTTCACAAATAATGTCTGATTATTGATATTGATCCTTCAGAACACACACACACAAATCGTATTTCCAAATTTCCCAATGCAGATGTTTAAAGGATCAATATAGTGTCCCTCCTCTAGTTCCACACTGGCCTGAGATCAGCAGCATGTTATTGATCTGTGTTGACATGAATAGGTGTATGAATGTTGTGCTGACATTTGGATGATGTCTGTAGAAGGCTGACAATATGATGATCCACAATGACAAAGTGCCTCTACTCATTTTAGGGAAAAGCTCATTGATTAGGACATAGTAATGTTAAACCTGAACACATCAGATTGGATTAGAAATGGATTATCATTTATTCTTCATTCAGATTTGTGGGCTGCAGTTTGTCAGAGATCAGCTGTGCTTCTCTGGCCTCAGCTCTGAAGTCCAACCCCTCCCATCTCATAAAGCTGGAGCTGAGTAACAACAACCTGCAGGATTCAGGAGTGAAGCTGCTGTGTGGTTTTCTGGAGAGTCCACACTGCAGACTGGAGCATCTGAGGTCAAAGACCATTTTTTTCTTCTCAGCTGAGATTAATATGATGTGAAAGTTGTGGTGACTAAAGTGTGGGGACTGTGGCAGAGCAATGTTAAGCTCCACATTTAAAACCTTAATATAACAAGAAACATCTCCACTGGATAATTCACTCTGAAGCTCTTAAACTCCTGATTTTCAACTTCTATTCCACATGTTTTTAAAGAAATGAGTATTTGTTTTTCCAACATTGTTATGAAGCTATATGATGCTTATACTGACTGAAAAGTTTAAAATGAAGAAGCTTTGATTTGATGACTCTACTATTCCTAAAAGAAATATTGTAGATGTCTTTTGTTCACATTTCCCCAAAGTTTATGCTGACATATTGGGCATCTTTGGAAACTTTGGGATCTTAAGTGGAATCTTAAATCAGTTTCTGTTGGGGGGGGGGGGCTGTTTGGCTGCATAACATGAGTTTGTATAGATGGAGCCACTGGTGCAGCTGCAGAGTTTAGGAGGTGTCACACAACTACGGAGAAGTCACTACATCTTTATTGAAGTAGCAGCACGATGTCATTAATATTAATGAGAGCTCTTTTTACCTTTTTGTATTTTACAGTTTGAACCTGCATCCTGTTGGGTTCAGGTGTTTGGAGTTTCCATTTTCTAAACCTTCTTCAGCTCTCAACAGTTTATTAAACACTGAATGATTTCAAGCAGGAACATTGTCTTCTAAAGTTACATCATTTATTCTTTATTCAGATTGGAGGGCTGCAGTTTGTCAGAGATCAGTTGTGCTTCTCTGGCCTCAGCTCTAAAGTCCAACCCCTCCCATCTGAGAGAGCTGCAGTTGAGATACAGCAACCTACAAGATTCAGACGTGAAGCTGCTGTCTGATCTAAAGGAGAGTCCACACTGCAGACTGGAGACTCTGAGGTCAGTAGAGGGTTGGAGTCAGTCCATGCTTGTTTCAGCAGTATTGTACTAAACACAGTTAGTATCAAAGCAGAGATCCAGTATTTCTTGTAAACCTCCAACCTTCTCAGCGGCTGCTTTTCAAAGTGAAGCTGTGAGAGGAGAATGGTGACAGGCCTAAGGATTGGGCACAAACACAGAGAGAGAGAGAACAGGCAGCCAATCAGATAAGCCAGAAGCTTGTTGTGATCATGTGTTGAGTTAATGTGCAGACTATATATATATTAGTGGTGGGCATAGATTATTTTTTTTAATCTAGATTAATCTCACTGTAATCTTGAAATTAATCTAGATTAAAATGGTTCATTTAAATTCTGCCGAAGGCATTCAGAATATGTGTGCGAACGGGTTTCAAGTCAGGTGGCACATTAGACCAGGGGCTCATCTCCTGTTTCCAAAATGCATCACAAACTGCTTGAGAAAGCTGTTCTACTATGATAATTGATATAACAACCCACCACTAATAGTGGTGGGCTGTTATTGGCGTTAACGTGAGACTCTTATCGGGCGATTAAAAAAATTGTTCATTACAGTGAGCAGTGAAAATCTCTCTGTCTCTGCAGTCATGATGTGTTCACGGACTCTCAGCACTTTATTTCCACTGTGATCTTGAGTGAAACCTTCAGAGTAAACAGAACTGATGGCCAAAGTCTCTGCAGGTCTCAGCCACTCCACTTCTGGTCTGAACAGGGCTGAACGATTAATTGCATTTGCGATATCATCGCGATGTAATAAAAGTTAATGCTTCGTCTGCACGTTATGCTGTAACTTGCCTTCTTGTAAAATGGCCTTAAGCTTGACAGAAGCTCACGCTACATAAACTTTAATGTCACATGGAATGAAAGTAGCAGCCGCCACCGCGGGTAACTTGGTGGTTGTGGGTGAATTCGTCGGGCCATCTGCGGCTTTGATGGACGGAAAAATGCACAACAGAAAGACAGGTGTAGTAAGGTAAGCGTATTGTGGTGATCGGCGCCTGCGTCACACACACAGCCACCAGTCAGCTCAGGAAATATCTGTAAATTGGCGTTTCAAACTAAACGCCTCAGTCCGAAATAGACGCAGTCTGTCCCGAGTTACAGCCTGGTTAAAGCCGGTGCTGCTCACCAGCATCGGAGGCTGCAGGGGAGGAGGGGGACTCCGGTGTTGTCGGAGAATCACTAAGCTTGTCTATTAAACACGAGAGGCGTCACTCTGTTCTATTTTCGTTGGACAACTTTTGAATTGAACCTCAAACTGAATATTTTTAGTTTTCTTACGGGGATACAGAAAGATGGACTCCAGGAGATTTGAACTGAGATCAGGACTCATTAATTGGTGGCTGAACTGTGGGTTTTGTATTGACTGTATAATACACTGTGGTGAAAAGATAGCCTGACCTGATGATATTATATCATATTATTTAATGCCACGACTTGACTCAAATTTTCTTTCTCATATTATTATAATTTGATATATCTTATTGCTCATAATAAAAATTCTAACTAATTCATCATAACAAAGGCCTGACCCACAAGAAAGAACAGTGTATGTTTAATCTATCTAATATACTATACACTGATTTACTGCTTGTCCGTTTTGAATAATACAGAAGGTAAAGAGCTCAAAAATTAATCGCAAATTAAATCGCAATCCCAATATTGGTAAAAAGAAATCGCAATTAGATTATTTTCCAAAATCGTTCAGCCCTTAACAGGACTGAAGTCCCTGCTGGTCTTTACACTGGATGTGCTGCATCACTGACTGACAGCTGATGAAGGGAGTCTCTGTAAACTCTGATTTATGACTTCTGCTGTCATCTCTCATCAGATGGAGGTCGTGGTCTCTGTGGTCAGTGTGAAGGATCAGAAAGGTGGTGGTGTTGAGAGAGGATCAGCTGTGTCCTGATGATCCAGAGAGGTTGAAGCAGCAGCATCAGCTTGTGTGTGGAGAGGCTCTGACTGGGCCATGTTACTGGGAGGTAGAGTGGAGAGGAGAGCTTCATCCAGCAGTGACTGACAGAGGAATCCCAACAGTGCTGCAGTCTGAACTGCTCTGAGATCAGCTCCACTGTCAGACACAAAGTCAAGTCCATCAACCCTGTGTGTTCCTCTGGATGTGACAGAGTATCATCAGTGGATCTGGACTGCTCTGCTGCTGCTCTGTCCTTCTCGACAGTCTCTGCAGACATCTACTTCCTGTCTGTCCGTCCTGGGACAGAAATCCCTCCTGTGTTTCCTCCTGAGCTTTCTTCCTGTTTGGGGGGTTTGAGGTTAAAAGGTCAGAGAGTGTCGTATGATGTACAGATTATAAAGCCACTTGAGGCAAATAGTGATTTATGATTCTATATAAATAAAAATGACTTGACTTGATGAATATTTCTCTGCAGTGAAACTGAACTGCTGATGTGAACATTTTCTTTCTGACTGACTTTGTCTTCCTAAAATAAAGTGTAATTATAATTTAGTTTGCGATTATCTTTTGGATCGGTTGTACCCCAATCAATGTTTAATGTCTCTTAATAACACATTAATATTAGTTTTCTGTCATTGAGATTTTCTTACTCTGTGACTGAGACCCTTAGTGTTGCCCCTGCTGTTTTTTCTCAGCCACCAGCTGACACGTTAACTTTCAAAATTCTAAAATTATTTTGGTCCCTCTCAAAACTTGAACCCCAGGGTGGACCGTCAAATGATTCCAAATATGCTGTCAGCGATGTCTGAGATATAAAATCAAATAATAATCAATCTAAGAGGATATAATTAAAATGACAAACTTCGAAAGGTGCTCTGTGTATGTGGACAGTTGGACAGACTTGGATGTGACCCTCTTGCAAGCCTACACTGAGTTGCTCATTTTGGCAGGAGTCTACAACTAAAAAGGTGAATCTAGGTGCGCATGTCCTGCTCATCGTGTGCACAGTAGTGCAGACTGGACTGTAGGAAAAATATGATTTTCATATTCATCGTCAGACTCATTTTGGTGAATATGAAAATTTGTCTTTTTCTGTATTACATATCCATTAATGCGTAAATGACTTTTATACTAGCATACAGCAATCTCTGACAAAATGCTCACATTACTTTTTTATAACTGTTTTGTAAATAAAGAACTGTTATTCTGATGTTCTGATGATGATTTTCTTTTATAAGAAGAAAAACTTTCAAAATGTTTGAAATTGTGTTACTGTCCTTGATAAAAGGAACTATTTTTCTTTCTAAATGTTATAACAAAATCTGCACCTTTAAATAATATCAAACCATTAAAACACTAAAAAGATCTTTCTTTTCAATTTTAGGTTAATCAGAGAGATTTTATGGTGATTTCCATATTTTTCTATTGTAGTGTAATAGGTTTTCTGAATTTTTAAGAGGGGGGTGGAGAGTAGTAGGTATATTTTATTTAAAGGTCTATTTAGGTAGTCAACAAAGAAACAAAGTACCTGACACATAAACCTGGTTAACAACTTTAATTATAATCTTTTCCTGGAGGTTTGTATTGCTGTGGTCAAATAGATGTTGAGGAGGAGGGTTTAATGCTTCTGATGAGTCTTTCATTTAAAAGTGGTAGTGGAGGAGGATGAAGATGAAGGCCTGATGTAATACAGGTTACATGTTAAGTTGTCTCTTGATGTACTGATGTGTTTTACATATTTTTCAGGGATGTGATTTTTGCACGTGAATCATGCAGATCTGTAATAAAAAAAAGAAGCGGGGTTGGGGATACAGGACGTGGCCGAGTGAAATGAAAGGGATCTAGGGTGACGTGTAAAGTTTTCTTACTAACTATAAACAAGGATGTTCATTTACGCTAAACTGACAATTCCACCCCTGTGCAGTGTGTACAACAGGCGATCTCGCGCATCTGTGGTACGTAATACATTGGGCAGTAATACTGCAATATTAGGCTACTTTTAGGTAACTGATTACTAGTTCCACAGTTGTATTATTACACTTACTAATCCTAGTAACGTTCCGCTCTTGAGCGCACCATTCCTGACGTGAATGACCGCGCTGTAGCTCACCGTCACCGGACCTTACGTTGTTAAAGACACTGTTAGCCAAGAAGCCTTATGTTAAAGGTTCAGTATGTTTTCCTGCTTTTTTGCCCTTTGCCAATCACATGCCTGATTTTTATATTTTATGTGTTCAGTGTTCCTCCAGACTTTTTTCTCTTTGGAACAATAACGTTGAAATAATCAATAAATGAGCCTTAAACAGAGATGTGATCTCTACATGCAGTTACATCTGAATTTAAATTAAGAGAAAAAAAGTGTTTGCTCACTGTTTTTTTCCCCATTGTTTTTTTTTAAAATAAAACTAGAGCAGATTAAGTCTCACTTTGTTTAACCTTCATCGAAAATCCATGTCTGAAAATGAAAAGAAGCTCGAATTCCATTTTGAGCTCAATCCAAGATGAGAGGAAATGAAGGAGCAGCAGCTGACACTGAGCTGGGTATAAAATCGGCTGGTTCTCAGTTATATTATGTGTTACATAGATGCTAAATGGAACCACAGTGTTCTGACACAAAGTGGAGACAGTTTAAAGTTTTGTTAGTGTTGATAAAAACAAGCAGCAACAAACAGAAGGAGCCGCTGTTTAAAGGTTTTTAGATTAAATCTAAACTTTTCTTTAGTGTCACAGTCACATGTAGACGCTGAGCTGTTCCAGCCAGGACTGTGTCCTTTATATCCCTTACTGATCTGTCATGAAGTTTGCACAGTAAAAATACACTTTAGAACATTATGTTCAGACTGTTTCTTCAACAACCAAATGTAGTTCACATCAACTTTTATAGAGTATCTTCACCCTGGTAGGAGGAGTTCTGCTGACAGAACAGCATCTTGTACAGGAACCAATAGATTTTAGCTTGTGAACATAAATCCGTTGTGTTTTCATCCCACATCAACAGCAGTAATGTACAAATATTTTTGTAAATATTACAAATATTTACTCTATAAAGCAGAAAGTCTAGAGTTCAGAAAGTCTTTGTGAAACTTTGTCAACACAACTGGACGTTTTAGTTGAGCTAAAGTAAGACGGCTGACTGCAGCAGGAGAGATTCTAGATGTTAAATAGAACAAACATGTTTGTTGCTGACTTGATTTAATAGTACATTTAGCATGTCAAGGTATTTTGATGGTGTAGTACTCTGGTTGAGTTACATGTTCAAACCTACATATGTCTAAGCTTAATGCATACAAGTGAAGTTTTATAAACTAAAATAAAGAAGTTTAAACAGTACATCAGATATATAGTTCAAATGTCCAATCACAAATTTCTTTCTTTTAACATCAGCACATGTTTTCATTGAAAATTCAGCAGCTAGAATAAAACTCCTTCAAATCATTTGCAGTGTTTTTCTCTGCAGTGATGCTACCAGATCCACAGCATCCATAAAGAGAGAAAGATCTGGATTCTTTCTGAAAGGTTCTTCAATCTCCAGCTGCTCTTTGTTCAGTGTTGGACTCTGGTAGTAAGAGCTGCTTCAACGACGCCAAGAAACCTCAAACTGCCCTGAAACTTTTTAAGAACTTCTTTGTTTCTATCATTTCACATCTGTGTGCAAACAGGCCTCATAGTAAGACAAAGGGGATCCATAAAGAAAACTTTGGTCCCTCTGGATACTTAATATGACGCCTCACTTGGATGAAAACATCTTTCTTTTAACATCTTCACACATTTGACTTTCTACAGTGACTGTTGCCAGAGACACACAGCATTGATAACGACACATTCATCTGTGTTCTTTATGAGCCACTTCTCTCTGCAGCCAGTGGAGTCGCCCCCTGCTGGCCATTAGAGAGACTGCTGCTGGTTTCAACAGTCAGTCTGTCAGTACCTGATAAACACACACAGGCTGCATGTTCAGGTCATGTGACATCTGTTCCATGTAGCTCCCTGATTTAAACCATTATGTGTCCAGTTTCAGACCAGTTTCACACTGGATCTGATTTCACTTCTTGTACAGCTAGTTCTGTTTCACAGAGTTGGCTTCTTTTGTTCAATCAAAAAAAGGCTTTTCTAGAAAAACAGATTTCTCAAAGTAAAGTCTGAAAAAAGGATCAGTGAAAATGTCAAACGCCACCCAGCGCTACATGAAACCATCGGACAGGTTGCTGGTGGGAGTGAGTCCTACCTCCTGGATGATGTTGGCTCCTCTGGGATGTTTCAGGTCCACAGAAATCCTCTGAAATGAGACGCTCCATCACCAGAGGCTCGTTATTAACACGCAGGAAGACAAACAAGTACAAACATGGACTTTTGTGGATGAAACAGTTTGTTGTTCGGCAGCGTTGCAGATGGAGAATATGAGCTGATGTCTCTGATTGCAGATGTTGTTTTTCTGTTTACATCCCTGATGCGTTCATATCGCAGAGTCTGACACAGACTGAAATCTCTCTGCAGGTCAAACTGTGACAGAAAGAAAGTGAAAGCAGCAGCTGCTTGGAAGGAAGGAGGGAAACTAGAACATCTAAAATCCAGCAGTCTGCTTCTCTAAATGAAACGTCCTGATGTTTCACCCTATGTGACACAACAAGTCTGCTGTGACTGTGTGTGTGTCCACTACACCTTCTGACACACACACTTCCCTTCTTGTTTGGGTGGACGCTGAGGAAATAGGCGTCTCTGTGGCGACAAACGGAGGAGCCCGGGCTCTGCTGTCATCACCTGTTCACCACAATCCTTTGCTCACACTCAGGCAGAGGTGCACTATGAAGAAAGTGGAGCGCAGTGACGCCACAGACGCCGACTCACCTGCTCTCTTCACTTTGATCAGCTCAGCTCCCAGATCTCCCAGGATCATGGAGGCGAAGGGAGCGGCCAGAGCTCTGCAGACACTTTCAAAGGTTTCACTTCAAGCTGGCGACTTTATCTGTGATCATGATATTACTGCAGCATTCAGACTCTGAGCTGAAGGAACAGCAGAGGTGGAAGAAGTACTCAGATCAGAAGGAAACGTACAAATACCCTGCTCTAAAAGTACTCCATTACAAGTAAATGTCCTGCATTCAAAGTGAAAGTACACAAGTATTCTCAGCAAAATGTACTTAAAGTAGAGCTGGGCGATGTGGCCAAAAATGTTTTCATGATAAAAAAAATGTCATATCAGTTGATATTGATCATTATCAGGATAAATGTCAAATCATTATTTCTTTCAGGTTTAAAGGTTATATTACTCTGTTTGTGTCCCTAACAAACGCATGTAAGAGTGTTTTAATGCTGTCATTTGTCAAAGTGGAGCCAGTTTTAGATACTTTGTGTTCTACGAAGTAGATTAGTAGTAAAGTACTGCATCATATTATAACAGCATATCATGTATTTTTATGTCAGAGTAACTCTAGGTGTCAAATAAATGTGGTGCAGTGAAGAGTTATGTGTACTTGTCAATGTCAATGTCAATGTCAATTTTATTTCTATAGCACATTTAAAAACAACAACAGTTGACCAAGTGCTGAACAGGGTCGATGTCAAATACATAAATAACAAGTATAAAAAATTACTACAGCCACCGTGAATCACAGGAAAACAAAACAACACTTTAAAACATCAGAAAACAGGTTTTGGGACATCCAAGAGCAGCTGATTTGTTGACCTCAGGGTTGTTACTAGAGAATGGTGGCATAAGAGATCAGCTAGATAGGGTGGCACCAGACCTTTTAAGGCCTTAAAAGCAAGCAATAAAATCTTACAATCTATCCTATAACAGACAGGTAGCCAGTGGAGGGAGACCAAGACAGGTATTATGTGTTCATGCTTTTTTGTTTTTGTCTAAAGGCGAGTGGCCGCGTTTTGGACTAACTGGAGGCGATTTAAAGATTTCTGATGTAGACCCATGTATAATGAATTACAATAGTCCAGCCGAGCAGTAATAAAAGCATGGATGACTTTTTCAAGGTCTTTGGGAGGAAGATAGGGCTTTGTTTTAGCTAGAAGTCTTAGCTGGAACAAGCTGGTCTTGACGACTGCACTGATTTGCTTATTGAAAGTGAATGAGGTGTCAAAAATAACTAATTTTTAATAGAGGATCGATTTTGGGAGGCTAATGGGCCCAAAGTGCTAAGAGGGTCACCCAGTATGTCTAAACATCCACACGTGAAGATCTGTGTTTTGTTTTCATTCAGAGTTAGGAAGTTTAACTCCATCCAGGTTTTAACCTCCTTTGGGCAGTCTATCAATGGCTGCATAGAATCTTTGGTTATAGATTTCATAGGCAAGTAGATTTGAACATCATCAGCAAAACAGTGATAGATGTTATATTTCTGGAAAATAGAACCCAGTGGCAACATATACAATGAGAAGAGGATGGGGCCCAGAATAGAGCCTTGAGGGACCCTGCAGGTGACAGGAGCAGCTGACGAAGAGTGTTCAGCTGAATGAACAGAGAAGCTCCTATCAGTCAGGTATGACTGAAACCATTTCAATGCCGTACCTTTGATACCTACACAGTGTTCAAGGCGAGATAAAAGGATTGTGTGATCCACAGTGTCAAAGGCGGCAGTCAGATCTAGAAGCACCAGAACAGCAGAGTTGCCTGAATCCATCGTTAAAAGCAGATCGTTTAAAACCCTTAAAAGTGCTGTTTCTGTACTATGACGTGGTTTAAAACCAGATTGGAACTTCTCCTGGATACCATGGTTGTCGAGGAATGTTTGTAGTTGGTTCAGGACTATTCTCTCCAACACTTTCGAGAGAAAAGGTAGTTTGGAAATAGGCCTGAAGTTAGAGAGAACGTCATGATCCAGATCAGATTTTTTGATAAGAGGCTGGACTGCAACATGTTTAAAAACAACTGGGACACACTCTATGCTCAGACATGTATTTATTAAAATGCTGAAAAGAATGCTGGACCCAACAGTATTAAAAACGTCCTTTAGAAGACAAGAGGGAAGGATATCTGAGGGACAATTTGTAGGCCGCAGACTCTGAACTATCTTAGATAGTGAGGACAGTGATACAGGCTCAAACTACTATGCAGAGTATTATTTGAGTATATAGGAGGAACTGAAGGGTCTATGGCAGAGGAGGTTGGTAGAGATCTAAGCCCAGAAATCTTTCCAATAAAAAACGTTTTAAAATCTTCACATAATGTATGTGTAGGCACAATTTCAGCTGCATCGCTAGGATTTATAAGGGAGTTTAGATTTTTGAAGAGAACCTGGGGCCTATGATTATTGTTGGAGATAATGTTGGATATAAATTTAGTTTAAGCGATTTTTACAGCTCTGATAGCTTGCAAGGCAGTCTCTTAGAATTTCCAGGGAAACCTGGAGCTGATCTTTTTCCATTTCCTTTCAGCTTGTCTACAAGTACGCCTAAGAGAGTGAGTTGTGCTATTTAGCCGTGGTTCTGAGGATGGCTTTAGGAGTTTAATTCTAAAAGGAGCAACAGAGTCCAGGATATCAGTGCAGGTGGAGCCAAAAGAGGAAAAGAGCTCCTCAGCACTGAGACCACAGCCACCATCCAAGTTACAGAGTTTAGTTTCTTTAAAAGCATTTGCAAACTGCAGCATAGTTGAAGGATTGATCGCACGCTGACGACGAGTAGGATGACAAGCTGTGACCCTGGAGCAGGGGATGGTAGCAGTGAACAGAACAGGCAGGTGATCAGATATACCGGTGTTACAGATTTCCTTAATATGGACACAGAGACCGTGCGACAGTACAAGGTCCAATGTGTGACCTTTTTCATGTGTTGGGCCGGTCACTGACTGGTTAAGGTTGAAAGAGTCAGTAAGATCCCTTATGTCATCTTTATTTAGAGAGATTTGTGGAGAAACCAGCTGATAAACATGATGCTGATTCTGAGCTGGGATTATTGTGTTCACGTTTTAATCAGCAGTTAAAAGCATGTTAAAAACGTTCATTTATGCAGATCAATATATTATATATATATATATATATATATATATATATATATATATATACACACACATCAGAAAGATGGCCCCCAAAGATGAAGGGATTAGTGAATACCTCAGGCAGCAGAAACCTGAAGGTGAGGACAAGGAAGATGAAGAACCGTCATGGAGCGACAAGCCGCTTCACGGCCTATAGCCTATACCACAGACAAATAGAAGAAGTGGCTGATATCAAGAAATCCTACCAGTGGCTGGAAAAGGCTGGACTGAAGGACAGCACAGAGGCACTAATCATGGCGGCACAAGAACAGGCACTCAGTACAAGATCAATAGAGGCTGGGGTCTAACACACCAGGCAGGACCCCAGGTGCAGACTGTGCAAGGATGCCCCTGAGACAGTACAGCACATAACAGCAGGGTGTAAGATGCAGGCAGGAAGTGCGTACATGGAACGCCATAACCAGGTAGCTGTCATAGTGTACAGGAACATCTGCCACGAGTACGGGCTGGAAGTCCCAAGGTCAAAATGGAAGACACCTCCTAAGGTAGTTGAGAATGACCGAGCTAAGATCCTGTGGGACTTCAAGATCCAGACTGACAAACTGGTGATGGCTAATCAACCAGACATCGTGTTGATCGACAAACAGCAGAAGAAGGCAGTAGTGATAGATGTGGCAATACCAAGCGACAGCAACATCAAGAAGAAGGAACACGAGAAGCTTGAGAAATACCAAGGGCTGAAAGAGGAGCTAGAAAAGATGTGGAAAGTAAGAGCAACAGTGGTGCCAGTGGTGATCGGAGCACTGGGGGCCGTGACCCCCAAACTGGGAGAGTGGCTACAGCAGATTCCAGGCAAAACATCAGAGGTCTCTGTTCAGAAGAGTGCAGTCCTAGGAACAGCTAAGATACTGCGCAGAACCCTCAAACTCCCAGGCCTCTGGTAGAGGACCCGAGCTTGAGGATGACACATACCACCCCCGCAAGGGGTGAGAGGGGGATTTATATATATATATAGACAAATGATTCAGAAAGAATCCCGAAACTTTACAGTGAGCAGCTTGCTTAACAAACCTGAGTTAGACTTTGACCAACAAAGCTAATTAAAGTTTATGGAGCCAGTTAATGTGAGAAATGCGAGTCCTGTCAGCGCAGTGACATATTTAACAAAGTTTAAAACGTGTCCGCTCATTTTTCACACTTCTTTTATCACGTATGGATTTTTTTGTGGATCAGCACTGACAGCTGGAGGCTCCGGTTGGTCCCGGTTAAAGAAAAGAAGTCTGGACTTTCACAACTCTTTTGATAACTTTAAGTCCAGCCTCATTTTCCCAGAATCTTTGTCCTCATCAAAACAAAGATGGGCAGCTCCTTACTCAATGTGGAAGACATGAACCAAGATCAGAAATTTATTTCTCTGTTAATGTTCCTGTTTGTTTTTTTCCACACATAAAAGCGTGTTTGTTTGTTTATTGTTTTATTGTTTCATGCAAATTAAGCAAAGACAGTGTGATTCTGATGCTGCAGCCTTTGTCATGATCAAATAATAACACACACTGATGTAAGATAAGAAGAAGAAGAGTGTGGAAACTGTTGATGCTGCTGCATGTTTAATATTTTAGTGCATGTTAAGTCCTTTAATATGAATTCCGTAAATATAGATAATAATCAGTCCACAGAGGCTAAAAATGAATCTGTAGTTAATTCTCCAAAAGTAAAAATGTAGTTAGGGTAATAAAATTAAAGATGTAAAGCAAAACAATGATCATCATCCACCTCTCCCCATCCCTTGTTATCAATGGTATGATAACAAGATATTATGCATCAAACATGTTTCACCATCTTAATGTAAAGCTGATGTAACACTGGTTTCAAAATGGAGGCTGAGACAGATTCAAACACTCTAAAAGGATTTCTCCAACTTTAACACATGAAATGGCAAACTCAGTTTTTCTTGTCTTCTCAAAGTCCCAGTGAACATAGGCAATAACTAACTCCACTAAACACATAAAGCAGAAGGGAAAACCTACATTGCCATATCTAAGTCAGAATCACTCCAAGGCAGTTAAACAGCTGAGACTACACATTAATATCTCAGAGTAGAAGACAAATAAAACTAAATGGGATCAAAACATTGAATATTATATCAAATGAAAAGAAAATAAACACATCATGTTAAATAGGTTTGTGTGCCCAACACACACACACACACACACACACACACACACACACACACACAGAGCCACCTGATTTCCTGTAAATGGAGAGGGGAGGAGCAACACTAACCAGGTGATCCAGGTACATGAGAACAGGGAGGGAACCTGAAGCTTAAAAGTGTTCAGTCAGTTGAGAATCCATTTTGAGTCTTCAGAGCAGAAGGAGGAAAACTTAAGGCTGTAGCAGGGTGAGTTTTAATCCAACATTTTATTATTTTACTTTCAAAGTCTCTGAGTCAGTTTTCTCCCTGTGGACTGTAGAGGAAAGAAACGTTAGAGTGAACTCAACACTTTGTGTGTGTGTGTTACTTCCTCTTCTGAAGGTTTTTGTTTTAAATGCAGCACTTTTGATACTAAAACAGTGAATCCGAAGTTTGAAAAAGCTGCTGACCCTGTTTTGGTTTTTATAACTCCAGTGGAGTGAGTTAATGCTGACAGGTGAAAATGGTTGACCTTGAAACCAATCACACAGACCAGTGGTGTAGTCTAGTTTTTTCTAGTGAGTATACTGTGATCTCCCCCCGTCCCAGCGTGACGTCCCATAAGCGCCACTACCCTCACTAATAGTATGCATGTAGCCTACATGTAGAGAGCATTCTGAAGGACTGCTTAGGCTGTGTGTTATCAACAACGCAAGACTTTAACATCCAATGATAGTTACTGGTGGGAAAGGCGTCACTTTCAGTTCAAACGTGGTGGGGACATTTTAGGGCTCAGATTAGAGTTGTGACAAAACACTTAGCATATGAGATGTGACAATCCAGAATATTGAGGTCACGAGATCAAGACTAGAAGATACCTTAATAGTACTTTTTAAATATTCATTGGTGAGTACATGATTGGGGGGTCTGGGGGTCCTCCCCCCAGAAGATTTTGAGTATTAAACATTTAATTTCCTGCATTCTGGAGACATTTTCTGCACCAATTTATGGTGAAAATGTCTCATGTTTAATGTTAATCACCATCTAACTCAGCTACATTTAGCCTTAGATGTTATATGAATCCGGTTTTATCAGCTGGCAATTTTCAATGCACATTTCACTGAGCAAGTCTCAACTGTTATTAACAATAATGGAAAGCTGAGGCTTTTAAGTAGCAGTAATAACAATGAACAGGCCTATGTGCAGTTCTATCACCAAAACTCATTCATTGCAGAATATTAGGACTGAGGACACCAAAAGGGGTCCACATCCTCTCAATCCAGGAATCCAGTAACTGCTACTGTATACACACACACACCCACACACACACACACACAGTAACCCGCATTCACTGATCCATTAACGTTAGTTAACTAGTTCTAGATTAAATAGACCAACAATACTGTTACAGTTCCGTTACTGATAGCGTTAATGATAACATCGGCCTATAAGCTATTTTCACTCACCAGGTAACGTCACGGAAACATCAGCATCATCTGGCTCGTTTTCTGTGTTTCAGTAACTTTAACGTTCCTGTCATGGTGTCACATGGTGAGCGGCAGCAGCTTCTGCAGGCTCACCAAAACACTAAAAGAGTGTAGTTCGCGTTTGCTCGCGTTTCACATCTCCTTCAGTGATTCACATTAGTTGTGACCGAGTGGCCGCCACGCAGCTGTGTTGTTGTTTGGTAGCTGACGTCAGATCCCGGTCACAGGCCACGGAGGCAGCATATGACGAGTGGATAGTGCCAAAGCGTGGATTACCAGGTATGACGAGTGGATAGTGCCAAAACGTGGATTACCAGGAGAAGGAGTAGGAGAAGTCAACCCTGCCGTCGCCGCCAGACCGTGTGGATTTTTGAATGGGAGTGATTGGGACTGCAGACGGGAAGACCCGCGGCGACTTGGCGGCGAGAGCATGGAAAGAACTTCTTCCGGCGGCGACGTCACGGCGACGTATATTATGCTGCGTTCCCGGCAACTCGAACTGGGAAATTTCCGACCTCCAACTAGGAAAAGTACCCGGAACGCCACTTGAAGTCGGATTTCCTACTTGTGAACTTCGGAGAAAAAATTTGTACCCGACTTCACGAGTAGCAGCTGAATGACGCCAGAAAACAATGTCAGCCTCATGGAAGCACACTTTGTAAATGGTAAACCATAAACTAAACGGCAACAAAACGTATATTTGCATGTATTTGAATTAAAATAATAAATACGCATCATGCAGTAAAACTTGTTCTGCATGTATATTGATGTAGAAATATGTTTTACACATACGGTAGCTGGCTACAGTAAAGAATCTCATAAAGTCATCTTTTCTGCATAAAAGTTATTGTTAAAAATGCCAAAACATTAGGAAGTGTAACGGACAACATTGACTTACTTCAGGGCTACCAACTTGGGGTACACATAACTAGTAACGTATGGGCTATTTATTTCAGTTGTTGCAGTTAAACTGCCATCCTTTTAATTAACACTTAAAGCACTGCTGAGGGTGCAACTGTGTGTTCACTTTGTCATGGTCACCCATGATTTTCCTTCACTTTCGGCGCCATGCACCACCATGCACCTGGAACGCTTTGATGTCGGAAGTCGGAAGTTTCAACTGGGAAATATCCCAGTTACGACCAGTCTCGAACGCGCCATTAGAATTCCAGTATAAAAGTACGCCTACTAATGGCTTCCATGGGCGCTGACATTGTTTTCTGACGTCATTCAGCTGCTACTCTTGAAGTCGGGTACAAATTCTTTCTCCGAAGTTCACAAGTAGGAAATCCGACTTCAAGTGGCGTTCCGGGGTACTTTTCCTAGTTGGAGGTCGGAAATTTCCCAGTTCCGAGTTGCCGGGAACGCAGCATAAATACCTCTGAACTAGGTACGTCGCCTCAAAGCCGTGTGACACACACGTCGTCACTAAGTACGTCGCCACCAGTACCCATTGTCAGTGTAACTTTATTTTAACTGTATTGAGTGAATTCAAGTCACGTTTTGTACAGCCTGTTATAAATGCTTTTATTCCTCTGGCGACGGGGAACTCTGGAGTAGCCTACAGTTCATAGCCTGTGTTGTGCTTTATTGTTTGGATTCACTGTCCAAACAGAAGATAATGCTTTCACTTCCCCACAATGTGAAAATGGTTGTATTAAGTCTACAGTTACTTATAAAATTAATCAATAAAGTATTAGAGCTGTTTCATGCTTTCTGTTATTAACTGTAAGCTATTTGTTATAGGCATTTGCCTTTGGTTATTTTATTGGCAACAATGTATTTTACATGCATATTTCTGCATAATGATTTGGATTATTTTGATCATGCAAATGCGCTACTGACTCAATGTAATCCTAAAGGAGTTATAAGATACTATGTTGCTTTATGTCTGCACTTTTTTAGCAACTACATTGTTCTTGAAGTACAAGACAGCAAATTAAAAATCTTAAGACCCTCAGTGAAGTTCTTCATTTTCCATCGGGATGTTACACTTAGAGAAACCAGCATACTATTATACAATGATACAAACGTAATTACCGACTCACTTAATGCTCATAATATAAAGGTCCCATGATTCTATACCAAGAAGAACACCATTTAATGTTCAACTGTAGACAAACATACAGGCAGTGATGGGGATTAGGCTAACTACATACATGCAATTTAGTGAAATAACTTAATTACAAAATAAATGTAAGTGTTATCTGTTACAGTTAGGCCTACTGGTAAAATATGTAATTAAATCACAATTTCTTATATAAATGTTTAAGATGCCATATGAATATTTTCTTTAATAAGCTTGGCTATATATTGAATAATATATATATATATATATATATATATATATATATATATATATATATATATATATATATATATACATATATATATATATATATATATATATATATATATATATATATATATATATATATATATATATATATATATATATATATATATATATATATATATATATATATATATATATATATATATATATATATATATATATGTATATATATATATATATATATATATATATATGGAAGAAGGAACACTGAAAAGCTTGAGAAATACCAAGGGCTGAAAGAGGAGCTAGAAAAGATGTGGAAAGTAAGAGCAACAGTGGTGCCAGTGGTAATCGGAGCACTGGGGCTGTGACCCCAAACTGGGAGAGTGGCTACAGCAGATTCCAGGCAAAACATCAGAGGTCTCTGTCCAGAAGAGTGCAGTCCTAGGAACAGCTAAGATACTGCGCAGAACCCTCAAACTCCCAGGCCTCTGGTAGAGGACCCGAGCTTGAGGATGACACATACCACCCCGCAAGGGGTGAGAGGAGGATTTTTATTTTTTTTTATATATATATATATATAATATGCAGAGGCTGTGGAGCCACCACCAGCATTCTGACTGTTTGAATTGAGGGTGACCAGAAATGGTTACTGAGTTCTGACTAAAACTAGCCCTGTGTCTAAATTAAGTGTCATAATTCTGTTTGCAAATTTCAAGTAAAACACCTTGTCAATGCCATTGTCATTTGTAGTATTATTCTTGATGTTACCCAAATCAACAAAGAAAAAATGCTTCCGATGATTACTTATTCATTTCCAATCCCATAAAAGGTGTAACTCTCACAGTATAAGGACATCTTTTTTTGAAGATGGGGAGCATGTTGAAATATAAACTATATTATGCCATCTTTATTTAATTTATCAGGGGTATCATATTCTGATAGACTAATTATTATTTTTGACGATCAGCCAGTGTCTTGACGGCATGACCAACACCAAGGTTGCATAGATTTATGGGTGGGGAAACAGACAACGCTTGTGGAACACGCGCATGCGAGAACCAGTAGCATAAATCGACAGAACACCGAAAAAAAAGTAATTTGGACAACCTTACTGATAAAAATCTGCAAGAAGTACTAGTGGCAACATTTTTTCTTCATTTGATGTAAACTTTATAAATTGTTTGCAAAAGTGGGGTCCTCTCTCGATGGTGATTGTCTAAATGCATGAAATCTCCAGCTGGCCCATCACCTAAAGTGACGTTATATGTCGTATTTTTAATAAATTACCACTTGTGCATTAGTTAACAATGTGCAACCTAGATGCCTATTGAAATCTTATGATAATCAAACATTAACTCACAAGATATTATCGACTTTTTCAGCCTAAAATGCATTATTAAATTGTGCAATTGACAAAAAATGCAACAGTGCCATCATGTGATGACATAACAATACAGCAAGACAGATTGAATCACTCCACTGAAGAGAACAAATAGGAAAGATTTTTTTCCTCTTTATTAGTCTTTAACAGTATTAAATATGCATACAGGAATACATATAGTCTGTGCTTACAACACATAAAAATACAAACTGCAAATAGGAAAGATGAAAAAGAGAAGATTCGATGGTTACTTTATAGAAGGGAGGTTAAAACTACATAAAAGTGTTTTGCCTCAAGGAGTTCATCGAACAGTGGTCATATTTCTAGTTATTTTCACATTTCCTTTTAGTTTGATTTACAAAAGAGCCTTTTACAAAATCGGACATAGACATCATACCAACAAAGCTAATGTAGCCTAGTGTTTTTTTAATAGTACAAACTTCTCAGCTCACATAACTTACAAATTTAAGGTCATTAATATCTTCGAATAAATATCCATTAGATTACCGTCCTTTTAAATTTCTGTGTAAACTTTAATTTTACAGCAACACTTTTAATGACTAAAAGGCTGGAGCATGTAGGGCTGTACTCCTGTATAATCTCTGGTTCCACACTCCACAGTTGGTGGCGCTAATGGACCTCTCAGCTAGTTTGCCAACCGCCAATAAAAAAGAAGAAGAAGTCGAAGTTTGGAGGGAGGGAGGGGTCAAGCCTGACGGCGACGGGCTTATTGACGACGTTGTGCACTGACGGAGTAGCCTATCCACTTCCACACACGTAGCTGTCACACGACAGTCTCCTTTGTTAGGTTATCCGTGGCACTATCCACTCGCCATAGTGCTGCTCTCTTTGCAACAATCCACAACAAGCACATTGCAGCAAACCCGTTTTACCGGCGGATCGAAGGCGTCCTGTAGGCAGAGCTGCTGAATCACTAACGATGTCTGAACGGGAGGGCTCGTCACGGATGAGGTCATCAGGTGAAAGGTCATAATGTGGGTTATTTTATTTACTGCGAAATTATTATTGATTTATTTTAATAATAGTTTGATCGGAGAGGCCTTGACAAAAACGGCCTTTACAACTTTTAAAATAAATAAAATGAAGGGAATTTCGCGTTTGAAAAAAGGGCACTTTGGGCAGCAAAGGGCAAAAGGGCAGGTGCTCAAGCACCCATCGCACCCCCCTCTGCACGTGCCCGGTGGTTATACGGCGTATACCTGCGTATCACGTAGACCACACCACTGACGCAGACTCACATTTAGCTTCCTCATTTGGTCTTATCAGTCATGCAAAACAAAACACAATTCTACAGACAGAGTTTTTTGTTTTACATTTTTATCAAAATAATTTGTACTGTGCAACACTTATAGACTTGTAGCCTACTATGGCCAGCTGTTTTAACATTTTTCCCTTAAAACTTACTGGTCACTATTTAAAAGCTACTGATATTCATTAGTTACTAGTTACTATTCCCGTTTTACTTTCAACATTTCATAAGATACTAGTACTTAATTTTTTTTTTACAAGTGATTATTCTTTTAGTTGCTGGTTGATAGTAAGATTTACTCCTACTAGTTAGAATAGAATAGTTACTAGTAACTGAAAAATATGCACCGGTATCTCAATAATAGGGAATAGTAAAATGGAAATTGTTACTAGTAGTAACTAATTGAATAGGTGATATCTAAAACTGGAGTAAGTATTAGTGATAAAATTGAAGATATCTTTAACTTGAATAGCAAATATTAACAATATTTTGAAGATATCTCAAAATTTGGTAATTTGCATAAATACATAGATATAGACTTTGGAAAAGGACATCTGGTCCGGCTCTTTCCTGCCAACACCTGAAGTTTTATGAAGCTAATGTATTCTTTATTTACTAGTATCTGTCCATTAGATACTAGTACTTGTTTTTTTGTTACTAGTGATTATTCCATTAGTTACTAGTAACTAATTGCACATTTTTTTCAGATCAGATATCACCCATTAATTCGTTAATAGTAACTATTTCCATTTTACTGGTATCTATTTATCCATCTATTATTATAATTATTGTTATTATTAACTAAATATACTTACTAGTAATTAAAAATAAAATTTTAGTATCTAATCAATTGTTACTAGTAAAACGGGAATATATTTACTAGGACTAGATGTCACAATCCCTTGATATTCAGCAAGCGCTGTTGTTGGAGATGTCCTCTTGGGTGGGGTTGAATTGGGAATGACCGCCTGGTGCCTCCAATATGACACATCCTCAGTTGTGCACCCCGGCCACATTGGGTGTTTCGCCTTTTATCACAATACACCCTCACCCGAGGCTGGCCTACCACAGGCTGATCAGACCTGGGTGTGTGTCGCACCGAGGCTTCATTTGGTCATTTAGCAGCCCATACCGCCTCCTTCCGCTTCAGCCACAGCCAGTGACTGCTTCTCTCGGCAGCAGTTGCAAGGTCTTTGATAGTAATGTGGTACTGTTTACAATATTCACACATTAATTATCTCTGATCCAATAGATTTATTACTTACATTAGATTATAGACCATGGTTTATTTATTAATATGCCAGAAATAATCCCATTACATCAGGATCAACTCCTGTAATTTTTGGGATTAAGCTAAACCTTGTGCCGTGTCCTGGACTAAATCAGCTGCATCATGTTAACACATTCAGAGATGGATGGCTAAGAAGTTACATTAACTTTGGTGATTCCAGAACAATTATTAGTTCCCAATCCTATCAACATTGGACTGTGCATGAGTCATGTGGGAATAATTTAACAGTAATTCATGAACATCACAGAGAGGGTACTGAACATCTGTAATGCTGTTAACAACATGTTCTCACTCCCAACCGTCACATATTGACGCTTGGTCAAGGCCCTTTGGCGTCACCTTTTAACAACCTGGATAGCAACACTAAGAAACAACAAATAAGCTAGCAACAATAAATATGCAACGTCTGGTTAGACTTTCAAAATAAAACAGTAGCGTTTTGAAATATCACCATTTTAAAACGGCACGTTATTGAAGTTGTGAAACTTTGCAGTTTGGTTAGGTTTAGGCCCAAAAAACTACTTGGTTGTGTTTAGGCAACAAAACCACTTGGTTAAGGTTAGGAAAACATCAAGGTTTGGGTTAAAATAACTTTGTACGTCAGTTAACACACAAGTCAACTAACATCACTTTACGTAACTTGCCTAAAAAAATATTTAATGTTGACTTTTTGTTTTACACGGAACACGAGACATGGGACACGTTCAAAGTCCGGGTTCTGGTTCACCTGATTTCTAGTATATGGAGAGGGGAGGGGCAACTGGGACGAGGTGATCCAGGTACACGAGAACAGGGAGGAACCTGAAGCTGAAAGTTTTCAGTCAGAGGAGTTTGAGGCAGGGTGAATGTTCAATCAATCAATCAATCAATCAATCAATCAATCAATCAATATTTATTTCTATAGCGCTTTACAACAACCGTCAGGTATCCAAAGTGCTTCACATCATAAAAAATAATAAAACAGCATATCATACAATAGATACACATAACAAAAAAGAAAAGAAAAAGTTAAAAGAAACAAGAAAAGGAAATTGTCACACCACTACTGCATATTAAAAGCCATTCTAAACAGGTGGGTTTTAAGTTTAGACCTAAAAGTAGTTTCATCTGCAATTGAGCAAATATCAGGGGGTAGCTTGTTCCAGAGTCTCTGAGCAGCAACTGCAAATGCCTGATCACCCCATCGCTTATACTTTGACCTTGGGACTTCCAAAACCAATTGGTTTGAAGACCGTAATGACCGGCTGTGCTCACGCGGGTTAAAATCTCAGTTAAGTACTCCGGGGCCAAGCCATTTAGGGCCTTAAAAACAAACAGCAAAATCTTAAAATTTATGCTATACTGCACTGGGAGCCAGTGTAAATTGTAAAGGACTGGAGTGATGTGAGCACGCCTAGATGTATTTGTTAAAAACCGAGAAGCAGCATTTTGCTTTGATTTAAACCAACATAAAGAGCATTACAATAATCCAACCTCGAACTAATAAAGGCATGAATCACTTTTTCTAGGTCATGCCTGTTAAGAAAAGGCTTAACTTTAGATAAAATGGAAGCTGGAAAAAACTCGTTTTGACAACATTACTGATTTGCATGTCAAATTTCATGTTGCAATCAAAAGTAACCCCCAAATTTCTGACAGCAGGCTTAAGATATAGATCCAAAGCCCCCAAATTCACTGCTGAACCATTTGGGTTACTGAAGAGGATACAGTCAGTTTTTGCTGTGTTTAAATTAAGAAAATTTTGTGACAACCACAACTTAATATCATCAGTGCAACTAAGTAGGGAGTCTAGTGCGACACTAACATTTGGTTTTAAAGGCAAATCTGCAGATCATCGGGATAACAATGAAAGGACAGGTTGTACTTTCCTATAATACTCCCTAATGGCAACATATATAAAGAAAACAAGATTGGGCCAAGAATTAAACCCTGGGGTACCCCACAAGAAAGAGGAGCAGCTGATGAAGAGCATTCACCAATCATAACAGAACAGCTATTTGCTAAATAGGAGCTAAACCATTTAAGAGCCAAACCACGAATGCCTACATAATGCTCCAGGCGAGAGAGGAGAACTGCATGGTCCACCGTATCAAACGCCGCGGTGAGGTCCAGAAGCACTAAAACAGCAGGATTCCCGGCATCCACAGCCAAGGCAATGTCATTGTGTACTCTGAGCAGTGCAGACTCAGTACTGTGACGTGATCTAAAACCAGATTGAAAATTTTCAAGCACAGAGTTTTTGCATAATGGCTTGTAGCTGTATAAAAACAACTTTTTCCAAGACCTTTGACAGAAAAGGCAGATGAGAAACTGGTCTAAAATTAGATAACACTGAAGGGTCAAGATTTGGTTTCTTAAGCAGGGGCCTGACCACAGCATGTTTAAATGCAGCTGGGACACAACCTAGACTAAGGCAAGAATTAATTAACGTGAGTAGACTTGACCCAATGGCACTATTAAAAACTTCCTTCACTATCCTGGCTGGGACAAAGTCTAACGGACAGTAGGTGGGTTTCATATGTTGCACTACCTCAGAAAGCAGCGTAAGTGAAACTGGTTTAAACTCCTCAAAAACAGCAGAATACACAGAATCAGCAGGTACAAACACGTTAAAATCAGCACTGCAGTTTAACCTGACAGATGCTACTTTGTCAGTAAAATAGCCAAGAAATTTCTCACATGTACTTATTGAAACCTCTGTTGGATCAGAGGTACATGGATTCAACACAGAATTAATGGTGTTAAATAAAACTCTAGGTCCATGGCAACTGCTAGTTATGACCGAAGAAAGATAGTGCATCTTCGAGACCTTTACAGCCTTCTGGTATGCGGCCAGACTGTCCCTTAATAGGCCCAGTGATGTAAATAATTTGTCCTTTTTCCACCTTCGTTCGGCTTGTCTACAGTGTTGCCTAAGGGCCCTCGTGGCGTCATTTAACCAGGGATCCACCTTAGGTTTAATAGCTTTAGTCCGAAAAAAGGGGCAATAGAGTCTAAAATTTCAGTGCTTGTAGAATGGAACACAGAGAGAACATTATCTGGGGAAAAAGGAGAGATCAGACCATTCAATGCATAAAACTGTGAGCCCATAAACGCAGAAGCAAACTCTACACCTAAAGAGGGTGTGATGCAGTGGCGCCTAGAGGCTGAGGAGACAGGTTTACTAGCGGGTGGTGGAACACTGATCTCAAATCTAATAGTGTTAATCCAACATTTTTATTGTTTTACTGTCAAAGTCTCTGAGTCAGGAAAGAAACGTTAGAATGAAGTCAACACTGTGTGTGTGTGTGTGTGTTACTTCCTGTTCTCTCAGACTTGTTTCCTGGTTCTTGTGTTCTGAGCTCACAGTCAGTGTTACTGTTTCACCTCTCAGACTGACTGAAGTCCAGAAGATGAGTGTTTATGTGGAGGAAGAGGAGGACAGAGCAGAATCTGCAGGATCCAGTTGTCTGTCTATGAGGAGTGACCGGTCCATGTCTCGTCTATCCATCAGTAATGAACCTGGACCCTCAGATACACAGTAAGAGAACTGCTACTAACCCATTCAATGTTTGCTGGTAATTTTTTGCCGTTTGCCAATTGCAGTGGTGGAAGAAGTACTCAATTTCCATACTTGAGTGAAAGTACAGATACCACATGAAAAATGTTACACAAGTAAAAGTAAAAGACATCCAGTATAAACCTACACAAGTAAAAGTAAAAAAAGGACCTTGTTTTAAAATTTAAGTAATAAAAGCAAAAGTACTAAACATCAAAATATATTGATCTTACAAAACACAATCTATCTTTTTAAATTCACTCAAGGGGGGGGTTGGAATACAGCATTATAAAGTAGTTTATCACAATAAGGAAAACTGAGTTGCAAGAGGACAAGTAGGATAAGTCTGCGTTATTGCTCTGCTGTTGTGGTATTATCAGACCGTCTGACAGACACAGAACCCCATTTGGGATTTCAGGTATGTTAAGATGTAACAAGGAAGTGGAACTAAAACTAACTGAAACACTTCTCAATTCACAATTTCACCACAACTGCTAATTCCACACGTTAGCAACATTACCTTTACTGTCTGTACCTCTATGTGAATACTGTGTAGGCCGCCTCTCTCTCTCTCTCTCTCTCTTTCTTTCTTGAATTGAAGTTATCTTCAGCTCCTCTTATAAAGTGCATCTCACAGTCCCAAACAGAAGCCTGTAAGAAGCCTGAATAGAAACCTCTTCTAGAAGAGTCCAGTGCTGGTTTGAACAGAACTCTGCGCACTCATGAAGTCTGATAAGACTGGGAGCCAATCTGCTGGGTCATTGTGCCATGTGCTCATACTGGCTGAGGCCTGGGTCTGTAGGACCTGCTGAAGACATCTGGACTGGGTCTGTGCTGGTACTTGCTGACTGGCTGGAGTCTGTTCTTGTACTGGCTGATCATCCAGCATCTACTCTACTGACAAACTTCAGTATAGCTCCTGTAAATTATAATTATTTTCTATATATTAATGTTATCAACTGCATCAGGACCATCAAACTGGCTCCTCCAGGTTTCCTTCAATACATTTTCAAATAGCAATTACTAGCTACTAAAATGACTTGGCTGAATATGTGATGTTTATTATTTACTGTCTGTCCAGCTAATCAACATTTTAATATAAGTCAATGTGAATCCACTGCTTCCCCTCTTGCATTAGTCCGTATCTTAACTTCACTGTCTTGTTTTAAAATGGTTTACGAGGAGTGCCATCACATCCTGTCTGGAATGGTCCAACACATGTTTCTAGCTGCAATGCGGGAGTTTAATTACGTGCCCGTGCATATGGACGCATTTTTGCATCGTGGTTATATGTTCCGAGCTGCAGTTTATAAACACCATGGCCCATCTGCGTTTATGAAATGTAATATTTATATTTCACTCAGCATTTTTCAGTCACAGTCTGAACACAGCATTGTTCAGTGGGGCGGATGTGGCTCAGGAAGTAGCTGAGGTGTTCCCCCAGTGTATGAATGTGTGTGAATGTGTGTGTTTCTGTTTGAGCACTTAGGATCAGTGAGTGAATGTGTGTGTGAATGCAGAATTCCTCACAAGAACTTGAAAGCATTACTGTCTCTATTGTATTGACCCCCAAATTCTAATAATATTTTTTATGACACATTAAAATCCTTATTAAAGGAAATTGGTACTAAGACTGAACTAATTGTATTGACACAAATCTGACCTTCAAAACAAGTTAGTAAGGTCATTAAGACTGTTAAATTTAATTTGAACAATTTTAACACCATTTAGACACCATTTGTCACTGTCTGCTGCAAAACGTTTTGTACACACAATGATGTTTCCCCATTTGTCTTACTGTATAACAACCTGGTCACAGGCAGGTGTGACTATGCTCAAGCCTATGTATTCACTTTACAAACAAATTTTAAAAGTACTAGACAAAAAAACCTAAGTATTATCATCATTGTGATATCCTGAAAAAATATAATCTTCTCAATTTTGATAATTTATTATTTTATTTGGATGCATGTTTAATGTTCAAAGTTATTCATGATCTTGCACCCCCTCCTCTTAGAGGATGCATAGCATTTTCTGGCAGTGGCAGTGCCAGTAGAATTAGAGCATCAACTAGGGGTGATTTGGTACCACATTTTAGAAAGACAACCTTTGGTCAATCCGCCTTCTCTGTTAAAGTAGTGGGAAGCCAGCCTTAAAAATTTGGCTAAAGAGCACAAGAGTGTCATCATTAATGATTGCATTGTATTTTCTGTATTCTGTATTTGGTGTATATATATCAATTTTGAATTGATGGATAATATGTATTTTTGTAAATTTATGTAGTGTAGTGGTTTCTCTGTGTCTTTTGTTTTTGTCTTGTCTACCTGCCCAGGGACAACAGATGCAAATTAGCTGTTAGCTAACTCTGGTGCAATTGTTTTAATTGTGCACTGACCATGTCAAATAAACAGTTTAAACTAATCTAAACTAAACTAAGCTGTTATGATCCACTAAATGGATCTTGAATCAGTTCATATCATAATTGTGAAAAGTTGTGAAAAGCATTTGTAGTTCAGCTTTGCTCACCTTGATGAACACTTTGCTTTGAATCATTAGTAAGTGGACCTTTGAGCTCAGATTCTCTCCACCATATATTGTTCCTAAAGGTGAAGAACAAACATCCACAGGCAGCACTGATGGAAAAGTTAGCAGTGGATGAAAAAAGGGCAGAATATGGTCACATGGAGATTTGGACCACTTCTCTTTTTTTAGAATATTTGAATTGTTTTCATTTGATAGTTGACAGTAGAGAGTGACAGGAAACATAAATGAAACTGTCTGGACTTAAACCTGTGTCACCACTGTTACATGCTCTGTGTCTGAGACTGCTGGTCTACCACAAGCATTTAGACCACTTCTAACTTGACTGTAAAACAGTGAAGGACATAATCAGCTCTTTTTTATGGAGGCTTTTACTGTGAAGGAGCTACAGGAAGTCTTGAGTTTGTATTAATAACAAACTACAGGCAGATCACTAAATGTTTAATAAGACAGTCAGAGAGGAAAAGCAGTTAATTAGTGTTTCTGAAAGCAGGAGAGCTGAAATAAAAGGAACAATCATCTTCATTACTGACTGAAAGCTGAATTCAAACAGAAAACTAGAACTGCTGTGACATGTCTGTTTTTAGCCTTTGCGCAAATATTTGTTACCTTGTAATTTGGCCGTTTTTTGTATCAAAATTCCCTCTACAAACTGTCTTCGGCTCGGTCCAGAGATGGTCTGTGCCAAGTTTCGTGGTGATCAGACTTGCGGCTTCGGAAGAGTTAATTAAAATAGGTTTTCCAGTTTTCGCTATTTCGTGAAATGGAAAGGTCATCGCACAGAGGCATGTCCTATACCATTGAAATCGGCAGCATCTCCCAAACACATAGACATATGATTTATGAATGTTTGATGTAGTGGGCGTAGTTATGAGGTAAAATGTCCTTTGGTTGAAAATGGCATTGAAATGAATGGGGCATTTGAGCTTTGATTGTACCGCCACCCTTTGACCAAAGTGCACTAAATGTTTCATGTGTCTTCAGGGCCCCATTGGAAACAACTGACCCAAATTTGGTGTCAATCAGACTTGTGGTTATGGAGATATAAAATGAATGTAAGTCAATGGGATTTTTTTGGGTAGCACCAACTAGCGGCTAACTGCACCAAATTTTGCACAGCCCCTCAGGGGTGCATAGCAGATAAGGTCATCAAGTTTGGTGTTTATCGGCCTTTCCAAGCCTGAGATATGCTAGGAGATATAAAATGCATGTAAGTCAATGGTATTTTTAAAAAAATATTAAATTGGAAATAACAGCGCCACCTATACGCACATTAGGCTCCACTTTGGAGACTGAAGTCTGGGGAGCACGCTGAACAATTTGGTACAACTTTCATGTCAATGTGACTTGTGGTTATATAGGAATTAATTTTTCGGGTTAAATAGCACCACCTAGGGGTGAGTTACACCAAATTTTGCACAGGCCCTCAGGTGGGCGTCCCACATAAGTGCTCCGAATTTGGTGTCAATCAGCCATTGCAAAGCAAAGATATGACATCATTATCTGTTGTTAGCATTTTTTGCAAACATTTGTTAGCGTATAATTACGATAGAGCTCGGTCCAGAGATTATCTGTGCCAAGTTTTGTGGCGATCGGACTTGCGGCTTCGGAGGAGTTAATTAAAATAGGTTTTTCAGTTTTCGTGATGTAGCGAAAAAAAGTTTAGGCAGAAATGGGCGAGATTCTGATCGATCCCCCAAACGTGTGGATATAAGGTTTTTGATATCCACCTTCGTAGGTGGGAGTTCTAAGGCAAAACTGCGTCAACCTTGCTTATAGCGCCCCCTAGAGGTAGAATTGTGCGGATTTTTGCGCCTGCCGTCGTCTCATGGGGCTGAACCTACCCTGTGAGTTTCGCATCCCTAGCACTTACTGTGTAGGCCGGAGCATTGGAATTAGGCTAGAACGATGCGGAAGAATAAAAATGAAAAGCGAACGATTACAATGGGGTTCCCAGCACCACTGGTACTGGGAACCGCGATGCCTTGCAATCGCAGTTCCCAGCCCACTCGGTGGGTAGTGTTCTCTGTGACCATCTGAGCTTCTACACAGTGTCGACCAGATCTGGATATTTTTCAACAACAAGCAACAAATCATTTTAGTTCTAACGAAATGTCTTCACAGACAGAGGAGGAGGAGTCATGTTTCTGAGGAGGAGCAGCCGTCCTGCTGTGCTTTGTGTCAGGACGTCCTGAAGGATCCAGTCTCTACCAGCTGTGGACACTGGTTCTGCAGACAGTGCATCACCTCATACTGGGACCAGTCTGCTTCATCAGGAGACTCCTCCTGTCCCCAGTGTGGAAAAAGATCCAGAACCAGAGCTGGACTGCAGACAGCCAGTCAGAGCAGCTCTGTACAAAGTAAGACTGTTCATCTGTCTGCTGATGTCGTCATGTCTGAAAACAGGACTTTCTGTTTAATTACAGGGACGTTTTTAATATTATCATGAAAATCATCCATCCAAAAACATTTGATGTATCTGGATTCTTGCTCTCTGTTTAGTCTCAGGTTATTTGTTCTTCTCTTTCAGCAGATAGTGGTCTGCAGGAGGTTTTAGATGAACATAAGATCAGTCTGAGGAGGAGATGTGAACGTGTGACTGAAGGAAGTGATGAAACAGGAAGTGGAACCCTCCTCAACAGCATCTACACTGAGCTCTACATCACAGAGGGACAGAGTGAAGAGGTTAATACCCAACATGAGGTGAGGCAGCTTAAGACAGCTTCCAAGATGGAGACCCTCCATGGCACTTCAATCAAGTGCCACAACATCTTTAAAGCCTTACCTGGCCAAAAGAGACCCATCAGAGTGGTTCTGACCAACGGCGTCGCTGGCGTTGGAAAAACCTTCTCAGTGCAGAAGTTCACTCTGGACTGGGCAGAGGGCTCGGAAAACCAAGATGTCAGTCTGCTTGTTCTGCTCTCGTTCAGGGAGCTGAACTTGATCAAAGATGAGCAGCACAGTCTCCTCACGCTGCTCCATGTTTTCCATCCAACATTACAGAAGGTCCCAGCAGAGAAGCTCGCTGTCTGTAAACTGTTGTTCATCTTTGACGGCCTGGATGAAAGCAGACTTTCATTAAACTTCAACAACAAGAAGGTTGTGTCTGATGTCACACAGAAGTCATCAGTCAACCTGCTGCTGACAAACCTCATCAAGGGGAATCTGCTTCCCTCGGCTCTCGTCTGGATAACTTCCCGACCTGCAGCAGCCAATCAGATCCCTCCTTCATGTGTTGGCAGGGTAACAGAAGTACGAGGCTTCACTGACGCCCAGAAGGAGGAGTACTTCAGGAGGAGAGTCAGTGATGAAGAGCTGTCCAGCAGAATCATCTCACACATCAAGACCTCCAGGAGCCTCCACATCATGTGTCTAATCCCAGTCTTCTGCTGGATCACTGCTACAGTTCTGGAGCACATGTTGACTACAGAGCAGAGAGGAGAGCTGCCCAAGACCCTGACTGACCTGTACTCACACTTCCTGCTGGTTCAGACAAAGAGGAAGAAGAACAAGTACGATGAGGGACATGAGACGAGTCCACAGGAGCTGACGGAGGTTGACAGGAAGGTTCTTCTGAAGCTGGGGAGGCTGGCGTTTGAACAGCTGGAGAAAGGAAACATCATGTTCTACCAAGAAGACCTGGAGCAGTGTGGTCTTGATTTCACAGAGGCCTCGGTGTACTCAGGAGTTTGTACAGAGATCTTCAAAAGAGAGAGTGTGATCTTCCAGAAAACAGTCTACTGCTTTGTTCATCTGAGTGTTCAGGAGTTTCTGGCTGCAGTCTACATGTTCCACTGTTACACCAGCAGCAACACAGAGACACTGAAGGACTTCCTGGGGAAAAAACAAGATGTTTCAACCCTGGATGTCTTCTTAATGGGAGCAATGGTGAAATCCCTTGAGAGTAAAAATGGCCACCTGGACCTGTTTGTTCGCTTCCTTCATGGCCTCTCTCTAGAGTCCAACCAGAGACTCTTAGGAGGCCTGCTGGGTCAGACAGACAACAGTCCAGAAATCATCCACAGAGCCATCAACAACCTGAAAGGGAAGAGGACACAGATCTCTCCTGACAGAAGCATCAACATCTTCCACTGTCTGACGGAGATGAACGACCACTCAGTACATCAGAAGATCCAAAAGTTCCTGAAGTTAAAGAACAGATCAGAGACGAAACTCTCAGAGATCCACTGCTCAGCTCTGGCCTACATGCTGCAGATGTCAGAGGAGGTTCTGGATGAGTTGGACCTGCAGAAGTACAACACATCAGAGGAGGGACGACTGAGACTGATTCCAGCTGTGAGGAACTGCAGAAAGGCTCGGTAAGTCCAGATGTGATTATTAACACTGTAGAGCAACTTAAGCTGAAGCATCAGTATGTCCTAGGGCAAGACACTGAACCCTGAATTGCCCCTGGCTGCTGTTCCGCCATTGTTTGAATGTGTATGAATCTGTGTTAGTTTCTGTTTGAGCACTTAGGCTCAATGACTGAATGTGTGTGTGAATGGTGAATGCAGAGTAGTGTAAAAGCGCTTTGAGTGGTCGAAAAGACTAGAAAGGCGCTATACAAGTACCAAGCATTTACATTTACACACACACAAAACCTCCACAGTATAAAAGTTTCCTAAACTAGTATTAAAGCTGCTTATTAAAATAATTTTACATGTGTTAAACTCCAAATGTCTCCAGACATCATTTCTGTCCATCAAGTGACAAGTATCTTTTATCATCTTCTATCTTTCTTTGGGTGATGGATGCTTGACTTTTATTAAGAGTTTGTGCTGAAAAAGTTTTGACTGTCATCATTTTAACACAGCAGTCTTTTCTTACAGTGATCCAGTGACTGCACTCTGTTTCTATACTGTGTCTGTTTAATTTCTTCTTAAATACAGACACTCAGACATGTCGTATTTGTGATCGTCTGCAGCTAACGTCACTTGATTACAGGAACTAACAGAACGGCTCACATTACTCCAATCTTATTTAATCTTCACTGGCTTCCAGTAAAATATAGAATTGAGTTTAAAATTTTAGTCTTAACTTTTAGAGCACTACATGGACAGACCCCCCCATTATATTACCGACATGCTGACCCCATATTCTTCCGGCCGCACTCTTCGTTCTTCAGGTGAAAACCTCCTGATGGTCCCCAAAACACGCCTAAAAACCCGGGGAGACCGCTCATTTTATGCAGTAGCTCCCAAACTATGGAATGCCCTGCCTTCGTCGTTGCGTGTGGCCGTTTCTGTTGATTCTTTTAAAAAACAGCTAAAGACAGCACTTTTTAGACAAGCTTTCAGTTGACTGAGCTTTCTGTCTGTATGTTTTTATTTATCTTATTTTATTTCTGTATGATGTGTCTAAATTGTTATCATTTTTGTTAAACTTGTTATGTAAAGCACTTTGTGATTTTATCTGTGATAGGTGCTATATAAATAAATTTTACTTACTTACTTACTTACTTGAAGGTTTTTTCATTATAGCTTTCATGCAGTTATGCTATTCTATTTCTTCTCTGCAGTTTGGGAGTTATTTCATATGAAGGACTTTTTTTTCCATTTTCATTTTAAACAATATCTCTAATTTTGCTTTATTTGAGAGGATGTGAGCGGAGGCCATCCTCCCTCTTGATGAGTGAACGGGAAACATCCCGCTCTCCATCCTCATTAAATAAAAGGTTTCACTTTACATTGTTTAGTTCCAACAATGAATGTCTCTTCATGTGTTTTGCTACATTAGAAATAAATTTCAATTATAAACAGTAATGAAGCTCTCTCTGTCTCTCTTCCTCTGGTAGGATTTGAATGGACTGGTCTATAAACTGGTAAATTCCAAAGCTTAGTAATGGTCACTGATAGAGAGCATTTTTAAATCTTAATGTGAGAAATTACATTTGTTTGCAAACACAGACTGTCAGACAATGTGTTTCCTTTCTGCATCATCAACATTAAAGGCAAGATATGCAGGGGAACTAGCAGCACATGTGATGCTCACTAGAGTGTGATCACATTTGTGGGAATGTAATTATTTGATTTTATGTTGTTTGATAATTTGACATCATATCTGTATTGTTCCTCTTTTGAAAATGACTTTATTTGCTGTTTATGAGTAATATGGTTTGTGAAGCAAAATGGTAAATCTGCTGCAGCAGTTTGTCGACAGTAGATGGCGCTGTGAGACTATGGTTTACCCAGGGACTGTAATCAAGAGTGTGTGCTCCGCTGGTTTTCCTCATAAAGAAGGCGATTTCAGCAACAACAGACCAAGTTTTATCGGTCTTTGCTGGATTTCAAGATAAATCCAACTGTTTATGGTGCTGCAGCGTGGTACCTGTAATACACACATTTCCACTGTAGTTTTCATTGAATTTTCACCCACAGTCGTGTATTTAGCAGCTGGTTTCCTCAGACAGCAGCTCATTACACAGTCAGCTGCTGGGATGGCCTCCAGGTTCATTCTGCCAGTGAAGGAAAGCTCAGCAGGTTCAGTTCAGTGGAGGGCTTTTATCATCACCAAGCTTAGAGAAGAAATGATGCTGTGAAACAGCTGAACTCCACTTAAGAAAAACTGTTACACATAAAATGTTAATAAAACAGTCTTTAGTACTTATTACACTGTCAATGTAATGAGAGTCATTAAGTTAATTTAAAGGAGATGAAAAGCATTTGGAGTGACATTGTAAGACAAACACACACAAGCACATGATTGAGGTAAAAACATACGAGTGCAGTTCCATCTTTCCATAATTTTACAGCTCAGTGAACATCATGTTAAAATAAAGTTTAACAAACACAAATCACAGCACCCTGTTAATCACAATATGACATGTTCACATTACAGTCATTTAGCAGACACTTTTGTCTAAAGAAGTAATTTGTGGTTCATTATGTTGCTCAAGGACACTTTGACATGTGGACAAGAGCTCAAGTTTCAAACCACAAACCTTGTGATCAATGGCTGAGCAGCTTTAAGTTTTATATTCTCTGTCATCACAGACTTTTTAACTGTGAACTCTCAGAGACTCAGTGTGAAGTCGTGGTCTCAGCTCTAAAGTCCAACCCCTCCCATCTGAGAGAGCTGGACCTGAGTCAAAACTATAACCTGCAGGATTCAGGAGTAAGGCTGCTGTCTGCTGCACTGGAGAGTCCACACTGTAGACTGGAGGCTCTGAGGTCAGTTCATGCATTCTGTTTTTGTCCAGTGTTTGTCTACCAAATTTAAATCCATAACAGAAATTTGAAGTTTCCTTTATTTTTATCTCTTTATATATTTTATTTCAGGAATAATGTATTTTTATACATAACCTTCAGAACACAGTGTTTTAGAGGAACTTATACACTTATACATAAACACACAAACACACACACACACACACACACACACACACACACACACTAAAACTCACATACAACAGCACAGAGACAGAGAGGGTGAAGCATATTTATATATATAACACAATGACAAAGTCCCTCTACTCATTTTAGGGAAAAGCTCATTGATTAGGACATAGTAATGTTGAGCTCCACATTTAAATCCTGAACACATCTGATTGGATTACAAATAGATCTTTATAGCCATCATTTATTCTTCATTCAGATTGACCGGCTGCCATTTGTCAAAGATCAGCTGTGCTTCTTTGGCCTCAGCTCTGAAGTCCAACCCCTCCCATCTTAGAGAGCTGGACCTGAGTAACAACAACCTGCAGGATTTCGGAGTGCAGCTGCTGTGTGGTTTTCTGGAGAGGCCACACTGTAGACTGAAGACTCTGAGGTCAGACATTTTTTCCTTCTGTGCTGAGATTAATGTGATATGAAGGTTGTGGTGACACTAAAGTGCAGACATAAGGCTGATATTATAATGATGCACACTGAGGATCTTAATGCTAAAGTCTATATTCTTCTTCAGTGGTTAAGTCCATTGACTGTGGCAGAGCAATATTGAGCTGTCAGGACCAGGGCCAGAAAAGTCAGATGCAGACCAGAGTGAGGTGAAAACAAAAATATTTATTTAGCTGACTGGAGAAAACAGAGGTTGCTTGGGGTGGTGTGATTGTTTCGAGGTTCCAGATTCAGAGGCTCAGGGATTCCGTGGCACGGGAGGGGGTTCGAATGGTGTACTGGCTGGTGTTCTGGTAGAAAGAGAAAAACAGGTTAAATTCAGTTTTAAAGTTCCTAGTATTCAAGACTTGATTCAGGCTGGCGTGTTCGTACTGAGTGATACAACGATCCGGCGGGGACTGGAAGGTTGGGCAGGATTATGAAGGTGAGTAGATTGCAGGATGAGTCTCTGGTGTGCTGATGACTGAATGGGTACAGGTGAGTAGACTGGAGCTCAGGCGACCACACCCACCAGCGACTCCAGAGCATGCGGGAAGGAAGCAGAGGACAAACAAAAACTAAAACACCCCAAGCACACCACAACCACCCCAAAGGAAAACTCAACTCAAAAAAACGCAATCACACATACACACCACAGGAAGGTCATGAGCTCCACATTAAAAACCTAGCAAGGACCACACAATCAACAGGTATGATTAAGTGGGTGATTCTCATGAAACCACCTAAAGACGTGTCCGAAATGAATTATTGCATATTTTCATGTAGAAGATGAAAAAACTAATTTTAATGTTAAAGTACACAACTTTTACTTAAATGTTCACTTAGTTGTTTTCAAATATTAGTTTTAAAAAGTATTTTTTATTTATTTGTTTTATTAAAAACTTCATTACCGTAACGTGTCCGAACAAAAATTTTGCATTTTGCTCTCTTACAGCACAATAAATGATATATTAAATATATTAAAAAAGATTAAAAAATTGTCTATTAAAATAATATTAATTTCCAATAGCAATTTTGATACATTTCTAAAACATTATTTCTAAATATGGCTAAAACACTGTGTCCGTGTACATTTATTTCATTACCGTAACACATTTTCACATCTCTCAAAACGACTCAATATATTTATATATAAAGTTTTATTGAAAGACAAAGTTCCACAGAACATAGAAGATTCAAGATGGCTAAAAGGCAAGATTATCGGTTAACATTTGAGCTAAAGTCTCTACTTTTGCTTTCTTAAACCCCTCTTACCCCACCATGTGTGTACATTACCGTAACACTGTATTATTTAATATTACTCGAACAAATATTCATTATGAACATAACAGTAGGAAGGATAGTGTGGGAATGTATTGATGGAGTATTATTTTTTGCTAAGTCATTGTTTTTCCCGCCATTTTATGCTAGCTAAGCTAAAGTGAATTCATTACCGTAACACCAATCTTTCATTACCGTGTCATTTTTTGCTTGTTACGGTAATGAATCATGATGTTACGGTGATTAATATCAGAATAGTTTTCTATTGCTTGTTAGATATTTTTGTTTTAGACCAGTAGGGCTGAGCCATAAAACAATAATAAATATAATAATTATTGCAAAATGACTTCCCTTAACAACAATATAACAAATGTTTAATATATCGTCAATAACTGTTAACTGAATAACTGAATTTGAATCACGAATGAATTAGCTCTTAATTTTTCTACCAAGATATTTATTTTGTTGAGGAAAAGGGAATGAAAAACAGATTTGCTAATAATGTTCTGCCTCAGACTTGTGAATTGAGCCACTGTTTGGCATCAAGTGTTTATCACATTGACTATAAAGAAGAAGTTTAACCACACAATTAACAATCTGGTTTCATAAAATTTTTACTCAGAAACAAAAATCCTCCTTTAAACTTATGATTTCACATACATTATTGATGTCGAATGATATGAAATGTTTTCTTCTTGATAAAATTTTTGGCCACATTATCCAGCCCTATAGACCATGTAATCTATTTTTGATAAAGACCTACAGTGCTGGAAAAGAACAGGGACGAAGGACTGTTATTTCATTGCACGCTTACTGCCAGACTGAAACTTATTGTAAGTATTTTTCTCCGCTAACTATCCCCAATAAAAAAATTATAGTAATGTGACGAGTGTGTGTATGTAGTTTCTCTAATCTTAATTAAGCGTAAACCTTCAGGTCTGAAAAGTTAAGCCATGCGAAAGTAACTTATACCTGCATTCTTTGTAATGGCCAGCAGGGAGCGTCTCCACTGGTTGCTAAAAGTACAGTGGTAATAATGGTAAAATTACCCTACTTCTGAGTTGCCTTTTATTTCAGTAAACAATTTCCTAATGCATGTGTGGTATATTTGCACCTCCCATCCAGACAAAATGGCCAATCTGAACACCTAAAACAGAGAAGTTTGAAAAGGCTGCGACCTCATTTTCGTTTTAAAACTTGAAAATTATGACGCAGACTCTCACGTTAGGCTTTCTGATTGGGTATTATCAGTCATGCAAAGCAAAAACATGATGCTACTGAAAGTGTTTTTGTTTTGTTGTTTATATTAAATTATCCTGTACTAAGCAAATAACACTTATATACTTGTACTGTGCATGTTGCCGTATGTGCTCTGCAAAGACTCCCAGTCTATTTTCCGCCACCAAAATCACAACAAGGTGGAACTATTACTGAAAGTGGACTTTCAGTAGTAGTTTGGCACAAGTTTGGCACAAGTGTTTGTCACATACTGAGCGCAAAGAAACATTTCACCACATTTGCATTTTCACTTAAATTTGAAATAAATAATGATTTGACATTTATCGGGATATTTATCAATATCGAATGATATGAAATGTTTTTATCTTGATAGCAATTTTGGCCATATCGCCTAGTCCTAGCGTAGTGTTAGGGTTTATAATATTTGACAGAGCAACTTTTAGAGCAATTGTGCAGGGCAAAGTTGCCGTCAATGATAATGTGTAAAGATTACAACTGCAATCCCGTTCGCCCACCACTCCACCACCTGCCCTGTACCGCTGCCAGTTGCTCAAAACATAGTCGGACTTGCCACTAGCAAGATTGCCCAGCAACATTGCTCAAAAAGTTGCCCAGTGTATCATCAGCCTAAGAGAGTGGTGTATTGAAGTAAGCCAAGACATGACACCAAAACAAAGAAAAAAACACAATAAAAGAAATAGAGGGGAAATTCTAACAGGTCTAATGCTAAAAGGAGAAACCAACAAAACATAATGGCATTCATTACCGAAACATGGTCTTTCATTACCGTAACTTAGTTTTCATTACCGACACACTTGATATTTGGCCAAATATTAAAATTATTCTACAACAAAACATAAAAAGTTTTAGATGTGCTGGAAATATGTTTAATTCCCTATATATTGATTTGATGGTTTTATAATATAATTCCCCCTGAACAAAATCATAAATAAAATCAATGTGACAAAACTGATGAGTGTTACGGTAATGACATCATTCTTTAAATTAAAAACATGTATTTTTAATAAAAAAAAATTTTTAATGAAATTTCCTTACCTATAATCGTAAGTGAAGATACCACCAAAATCTTCTGAATATATACAATTTGACTTGATAATATTACAACTTTTAAAAATGTTACGGTAATGAAAAAAAATCTGAAACCGTGTTGTAAAATGTTAAAAAAGACTTAAAAAGTGTATTTCTAAATTATTATAATTAATAACAATAGTAACTTTGAATTATATTTGTTAAGTTAAGTGAGTAAAATATTGCCTTTTTAACTGTAAATATTTTTTTAATGGTAGCACAGTTTCGTGAGAATCACCCAAATGATTTCTTGATGATCGAAACATAAGATGTACGAGGCTTGCGGTTGCCGAAGAGACATTCGAAAGCGAATGTGGGGAAGCTACGATAAGGAAATCCGCCGTAGATGGCACGAAACAACCGAGAGCCGGACGACAGCACGAAGCGACGGAGCTTGAATTGATTGTGAGCTCGAGATTACTATTAACTGGATGTTAGCTCGAGCCAAATGCTCGAGCTAATGGACGACTGTTAGCCGAATGTTAGTTAGACTTGACTGTGAGTACGAAACGATTTGAGAGCTGGATGATGGCGCAAAGCGACTGAGCACAAAGCGACTGAGAGCCGGACAATAGCATGAACGCCGGAGCTTGAAGTGACTGTGAGCTCGAGACGACTGATAGCGGAATGCTAGCTCAAATAACGAATGTTAGTTAGACACTACTGAGAGCGAAACGACTGAGAGCTGGACGTGACCGCGAAACAACAGACCCTGAAGTGACTTTAAACGCGAGACAACTGTTAGCTCGAGAAAACTGTTAGCCGAATATAAGCTTGAGACGACTGTTAGTCGGATATGAGCTCGAGACGACTGTTAGCTCGAAATGACCGTTAGCCGATGTTAGCTCGAAATGACCGTTAGCCGAATGTTAGCGCGAAATGACTGAGAGCTTGAATGATTGTGAACCGGATGTGACCGATCTTAATCTTAAGGCTAAGAGTAGCTCCTAGTGACGTAATTCTAAGAAAATTCTGAGAAAAGTGGGCGTGTACTCTTAAAATTAAAGAAAAAATCCTAGTAAAGAAAAAAGTAATTCATAAAGTATCTTAAGCCTTAAAAGAGCTCTTAAGCTCGGAATTGTTAGGAGCACGGACGAGGACTTTTAAGAGGCTTAAGAGTTTCTTTAGTAGAGGAGAAAATGGCAGAAAGACGAAGAGGGAGAAGAAATGTGTTGCAGGATGACAGTGAGTTAATCAGACGCTATAGATTAGATCGTGCAGGGATCGTGTTTGTGACGGATCTTATTAGATACACGCAAACATCTCCGACACAGCGCAGGAATGAAAGTATCACTACATTACGATATTTGGCAATGCAGCGGTGATGATTTGGGTCTGTCACAACCTTCTGTAAGCGTGATCACACAAACAATTAAAGCTGATGATACACGGGGCAACTTTTTGAGCAATGTTGCTGGGCAATTTTGCTAGAGGCAAGTCCGACTGTGTTTTAAATGGATAGCGGCGGTGCGGGGCCGGTGGCGGAGTGGTAGGGGAAGGGGATTACGGTAGTAATCTTTACTCATTATTACTGACAGCGTTGCCCTGCACGATTGCTCTAAAAGTTGCTCTGTGTATCATCAGCCTTACAGCACTGTCAGAACCTCTTATTGTGTCGCAGTTCATTTCGTTTCCACTGGACAGTCCCACCTTGCAGGCTCAAAAAACCGCATTTATGAATATAGCAGCTTCCCTCTTGCGCCCAACGAGAATGAACCGTTAATAGTTTGCGCTATAAGCTCCCTCGTCTGCTTCTCGGCCCGTGCTGTGACACCCAGCCGAATTTTCCTTTTAGAATTGCCTTGTGTTTATCCACTAACTGGTCCAGTTGGGCTTTCTCGCTCTGCTTGGTTTTGATTCCGTGTTTGATCCATTAAAACCAACATTCAAACCACCACTTAGATAGAAACGCCAGCAATCAGTGTTATTGGAAAGAGTGGAACAATTTTTATCATTCCAAGCCAATCAGATACTTTATAGGAAATTAACAGCATGGTAAATAAAAAAACAGGATTTATATACACATATATAATGTGTGTGTGTGTGTGTGAGAGAGGAGAGAACGGTCAAATAGGAAATATTACGCATGTAATTTCCAAAGTAAAGGCTTAGAATATAACCTACACTAGAATCACTCTTTTTTTTCCTTCTTGGACAACCAACCAATCACAGTCTTCGAACGATTGTGTCATACATAGCAACGGGGTCAACCCCACCTCCTCACTAAGATAAAAGTTTTTGTCTTTTCCTTGCTCAGAGCTGCTCTCAGATCAGTTGTGAATAGCTCTTAAGCTAAGACTCCTAGGTAAAAGTTTTTAAGCTAAGATAAGAGTTTTCTGAGAGGACTCTTAGATTCTTTGTGAATACGGGCCCTGGTCTCCTTTGAAAAGTCAGAAGCTAAGGGATATAAATCCATTGTGTATCAATATATTTATTTTACTTTTACTGACTACATGGAGATGCAATAGAATATCTGATATTTTTATCCTCGCCTGGGGGAAAAAAAGCTATATTTTAATGCAATAAACCAGTGGTTCTCAACCGGTGGGGCCCGCCCCCTGGTGGGGCGCGGACACTCTCCCGGGGGGGCGCGAGTAGGCATGATGGGAGGGAGGAAAAAAAAATCTGAGGAAAAAAAAAAAAAAAATACACAAAAATTCCCCCCATGTTGAAAAGCAAGTGGTTGGACTATTAACACACAAACAAAACATCCTCCTGGCAACTTTTTTTTTTCAAAAGCGACAATTGTAACCGGCTGCCCCCGAGTACACTGCACAGTCCTGACTCGAACCGGCGACCTCGGGTGCGGGAGGCGGACACGCTGACGAGGAGGCTAAAATCTATGGGCACTAGTATCGGTCACCAGTGCGTCTCTTAAAGCTTCGGGGGAGTGAAGTTTACTCACTGCACAGTCTCGCTGGCTTCCGTCACACTAGCATCAAGTCTAGCGACTTTTACTGGTGTTATTGGAGACTTTTGTGGTGTTTGGACACTCGAAAGCACGTATCACTCTGCAGTTACTGTGCTCAACGAGCAGCGGGTGCTGCCGTGAGCCCCTCCCCCGTCCAAAAGCACTCACAGGCGGTCAGTCTCTCACATCCACTCAATCCACTGACTCCGTCTACGGCGCGTTACAACTGTGCAACGGTTTTGATGCGCCCATAGCCCAGTCCACTGCGCCTCAGAAGCGCTTTCAGCAGCGGAGCGTGCAGCCTGCCCCACGCTATTGACTTATTAATTTGTCATTTTCGTGCATCTACTACCTTCCTCACAGCTGTATGTGAACCCGTTTCGTTCGTTAACTTCAGGCTGCATTTCCCACAGGGAGCATTTCAGAATCAGAGCGTTTTGCCTGCCTGACTTTGATGATATGTTTAGATTTTATTGATTTGGTAATCAGTGTTTGCATTTTTTGCTTTTACTAGGATTAAATAGGCTACGTAGTAAAACGATTTCCTTTTTGTGTCCGTTTTAACCGTGTTTATTGTTGTTTTACGATCGGGAGTCTCCACAGGGTGTTTTAATTTTAAAATTGACCTGTATGCCATTCTGTGTATGACTTCCTGCCTGGTTCGATCTGCTCTGTGCTGCTGGACGCGTCTAGCGGCAAAAACCTGTTCTCTGCGGAGCAGAGCGGAGAGTCGCTTCTGAGACACGCTGCGGACGCAGCTGGTGGACTCACGAGCATTGACTTTAATGGCCGTGATCAGCTCCGTCAACCGCGGTGCAGCCATAACGCGCCGTAGCCGGAGTCAGTGAATTTTAGGGGTCAGTAGCCTCGCGCTGCAGTCAGTGCAGAGAGGAGACACACACCACTCCGCATCCAGGCTGCAAATGAATCGTGCATGCGATCCCGCCCTAACCCCTGCGCCACGAATTGAGGATCTTTGCAAGGCAAAGCAGACTCAGGTCTCATAATAACCTCCCTGGCCTATCGCCTGCAAGGTTCTGTAAAAAATGCAGGTGATATGCCTATTAGACTTAGTAATAACAATAACCAACACATAAATTCATATCAGAGGTCTGGTGTCAAATCTATGGTCATTACCCAATTTAGCAATAGTCTAGTAATGATAATTGGCCTACTGAGGAGAAGAAGAATGCCTACCCCCTAGTAATGATAACCCTACCTACCTCTACTACTAATAATAATAATAATAGTGTGGGCCCAAAACTAATAGCCTAGCCTAGATCGATCTATCTAAGGTGGTGTAATGGGGGTGGTGCCGGGAAGGGGGGGCCCAACTGCAATGAACCAGCTTTGGGGGGGCCCAGCTTGCAAAAGGTTGAGAACCCCTGCAATAAACCATCAAAACCATCCTGAGGAAGCTTTCAATGCAACTGAATATCTTCTAATACACATACAATGCAATTGTAACTGTAAATCTGATTAAATTAAACTAAAATACAACAGTTATTATACAACATTATCAAATATACCAGCGAATTTCCATATTTTGGCAATATTTATTGTTAAAATGTTGACTTTTATTGATAGATATCTTTCACTTTTTCTGTCCATACAATCAAGATCCAAATGAAAAAAACATTGAAATATTGATAAAAACAGGAGTATTCATCTACATTGCTGTCACCAAAAGCACTCCCACGCTTTACAGGCCTGTAGATTGAGAACGGAACATCCCACAGTGATGGGGTGGTATCAATCGATCCGGCTTCAGCAGACCTTTCATTTGATACCCTGCGTGTCTATATATCTATATACCAACAGATCAGCCACAAAATGGCAAAAAACACCACATGTTCTCAAGTGTTATGTTTCCTCTCTGCAGAAAAAGACGACAGCAGGCCGGCAGCTTGCCGATATTGCGCAATATTCAAGATGAGGCCCGTCTAGACCCGAAGCAACAATATCGTTTCGGAGCTAAAACGGCGAAAAAAATTTTTATTAAATTTTAATAAGTAATATTGCCCTGTTTTCAACAGGTTAAATCAGTTTCTGTGGGTTTTTCTTTGTGTTTAGCTGCACAACATGAGTTTGTATAGATGGAGCCACTGTTGTAGCTGCAGAGTTTAAGAGGTGAAGTCACTATGTCTTTATTGAAGTAGCAGCACGTTGTCATTAATATTAATGAGAGCTCTTTTTACCTTTTTGTATTTTACGGTTTAAACCTGCATCCTGTTGGGTTCAGGTGTTTGGAGTTTCCATTTTCTAAACTTCTACATTCTAAACCTTCTTCAGCTCTGAACAGATTATTAAACACTGAATGATTTCAAGCAGGAACATTGTCTTCTAAAGTTACATCATTAAATCTTATTCAGATTTAGTTTCTGCAGTTTGTCCGAGACCAGCTGTGCGTCTCTGGCTTCAGCTCTGAAGTCCAACCCCTCCCATCTGAGAGAGCTGGACTTAGGGGACAACAACCACCTGAAGGATTCAGGAGTGAAGCTGCTGTGTGGTTTTCTGGAGAGTCCACACTGCAGACTGGAGACTCTGAGGTCAGTTCACTAACTCTCTGTTACTATTGTAGATCTGATATGTTTAATTAAAAATTGAACCTAATTTCTGTTCATACATAACTTCTATCCATAAAGTTGTAAATGTGCTTTTATTCATATTTTCATGTTTCTTGTACTAAATTTTGGTCTGCAGACACAAATACCTGTGTTTAACTGTAGAAAATGTCCGCTGTTAGTTGTTAAAGTTAATGAATGTTTCTAATTTTTGGTAAATGGTCACATCTGAATGAAGAAGATCCACTGAACTAATATTTATTACTATATTTATTTCAAACCTGAACACATCTGATTGGATTAGAAATGGATTTTATCTCCATTTATTCTTTATTCAGATTGTGGGGCTGCAGTTTGTCCGAGATCAGCTGTGCTTCTCTGGCCTCAGCTCTGAAGTCCAACCCCTCCCATCTAAGAGAGCTGCAGCTGAGTGACAACCTGAAGGATTCAGGAGTGAAGCTGCTGTGTGGTTTTCTGGAGAGTCCACATTGTAGACTGGAGACTCTGAGGTCAGACACCATTTTTTCCTTCTGTGCTGAGATTAATGTGATGTGAAAGTTGTGGTGACAGTAAAGTGTAGACATAAGGCTGATATTATACGGATTCACACTGAGGATCTTAATGCTAAAGTCTATTTTCTTCTTCAGTGGTTTAGTCCATTGACTGTGGCAGAGCAACATTGAGCTCTACATTTAAAACCTTAATATAACAAGAAACATCTCCACTGGATAATTCACTCTGAAGTTCTAAACTCCTGATTTTCAGCTCTATTCTCCATGTTTTAAATAAATGCTAATAAATAATCTCTATTTCACCTATCAGACAATAATAAATATATTCAGTATTTGTTTTTCCAACATTGTTATGAAGCAATATGATGCTTATACTGACTGAATAGTTTAAAGTGAAGAAGCTTTGTTTTGATGACTCCATTATTCCTAAAAGAAATATTGCAGATATCTGCTGTTCATATTTATTTCCCCCAAAGTTCATCCTGACATATTTGGCATCTTTGGAAACTTTGGGATCTTGAGTGGAATCTTAAATCAGTTTCTTTGGGTTTTTCTTTGCGTTTGGCTGCACAACATGAGTTTGTATAGATGGAGCCACTGGTGGAGTGGCAGAGTTTAACAGGTGAAGTCACTATGTCTTTATTGAAGAAGCAGCACGTTGTCATTAATATTAATGGAAGCTCTTTTTACCTTTTTGTATTTTACAGTTTAAACCTGCATCCTGTTGGGTTCAGGTGTTTGGAGTTTCCATTTTCTAAACTTCTACATTCTAAACCTTCTTCAGCTCTGAACAGATTATTAAACACTGAATGTTTTCAAGCACGAACTTTGTCTTCTAAAGTTACATAATTTATTCTTTATTCAGACTGAGTTCCTGTGGTTTGTCAGAGATCAGCTGTGCTTCTCTGGCCTCAGCTCTGAAGTCCAACCCCTCCCATCTGAGAGAGTTGCAGTTGAGTAACAACAACCTCAAGGATTCAGGAGTGAAGTTGCTGTGTGGTTTTCTGGAGAGTCCACACTGCAGACTGGAGACTCTGAGGTCAGTTCTCTGACTCTCTGTTACGATTGTAGATCTGATATGCTTAATTAACAATTGAACCTAATTTGTGTTCATACATAACTTCCATCCATAAAGTTGTAAATATCCTTTTATTCATATTTTCATGTTTCTTGTCCTAAATTTAGTCTGCAGTTGTGTTTCTGTAAGAAACTGTAGAAAATGTCCGCTGTTAGTCGTTAAAGTAAATGAATGTTTCTAATTTTTGGTAAATGGTCACATCTGAATGAAGAAGATCCACTGAACTAATATTTATTTTAAACGGATCAAGTTTGCTGCTGAAGGAGAAATATATATTTGGTTTCTGTTGATTTCAATGTGTTTTCACAAATAATGTCTGATCATTGATATTGATCCTTCAGAACACACACACACACACACACTCACAGATCAAATCATATTTCCAAATGCAGCTGTTTAAAGGATCAATATAGTTTTTCTCCTCTGGTTCCAGACTGGCCTGAGATCAGCAGCATGTTATTGATCTTTGTTGACATGAATAGGTGTATGAATGTTGTGCTGACACTTGGATGATGTCTGTAGAAGGCTGACATTATGATCATCCACAATAACACAATGACAAAGTGCCTCTATTCATTTTAGGGAAAAGCTCATTGATTAGGACATAGTAATGTTGATCTCCACATTTAATACTATAATAATAATACATTTTATTTGTGGGCGCCTTTCATAGCACTGAAGGACACCTTACATATTAAAATATTTAAAATACATTTGAAGAGGGGAAATACATTAAGGATAATAAAAACAAGAGTAAGATAAAATAGAATAGAGAAAAACAATGTAAAAAATAAAAGAAAGCAGTTCATCATGAAGCCGGTGGAAGGTGGAAATTTGTGGGGTAGACCTTTCGAAATAAGTGGGTTTTGAAAGAAGTTTAAAAGGAGGATAGGGACTCATTGTACAGATGAAGAGAGGGAGGGAGTTCCAAAGGTGAGGTGCACAATAGCTGATGGCTCTGAACCCCATTGTGCACATGCGGGCATAAGGAATGGAAAGCAGTGAGGAAGAAGAGATTCGGAGAGTTCGGGATGGTGTGTAGGACTGAATGAGTTCGGAGAGATAAGGAGGAGCAAGATTATGGAGTGCTTTGAAGGTGAAGAGAATGAACTTTAAAATCAATATGGTATTTAACAGGCAGCCAGTGCAGTTGTTTTAGAAGTGGAGTAATGTGTTCAGAGACTGGGGCTCTGGTGACAGCAGAGTTTTGGACCAGTTGGAGTTTATGAATGAACTTGTGAGTTAGACCAGAGAGAAGGGAGTTACACTTATCAATATGGGAAGTGATAAGAGCGTGGATGAGAGTAGCAGTGTTATGATGTATAAGGGCGAAGGTGGTTGATGTTTCATAAGAATAAAAAAGCAGACCAGGTAAGATTGATGTGTTTTTCGAAAACAAGGTGTTCTGTCGAGGATGACCCCAAGACTCTTGACATGGGGGGAGGAGGGGACTTGTCAATGAGGAGAGCAAAATTTAAAACCTAAACACATCTGATTGGATTAGAAATGTTTTTTTTTATCTCCATCATTTATTCTTTATTCAGATTGTGTTCCTGCAGTTTGTCAGAGATCAGTGCTTCTCTGGCCTCAGCTCTGAAGTCCAACCCCTCCCATCTGAGAAAGCTGGACCTGAGTAACAACTACCTGCAGGATTCAGGAGTGAAGCTGCTGTCTGATCTGAAGAAGAGTCCACACTGCAGACTGGAGACTCTGAGGTCAGTAGAGGGTTGGAGTCAGTCCATGCTGGTTTCAGCAGTATTGTGCTAAACACAGTTATTCACAAGATGTGAATACACAAGATGTATAGAGACAGTGGTCCTCATTCATCAAACTGTCCATCAAATCTGACTTCAAAGTTCATCTGATCAGTTCATCTTTATCACCCTCTGAGATCAGTCTGACTGAACCCTGCAAATCACTGGCTCTTATTTCAGAGATTATTTAAGTAACATTACGGCGCTGGTGTTGATCCGAGATGGGAACGTTGAAATAATGGAGCCTGAACATGTCTGAGTGAAAAGCCACAGCCTGCATGCTGTTGTTCCTGCGTTTATTGCAGGATCTCTGTATGAAAGCGGTTGTGTTTTGGATTTTGCTCGCTCATGAGTTCAAGCAAGCACGCGTACGAGCACACGCCTGGTTGCTTAGAACTGCACCGCTAGTGGCCGCTGGAAACTACATAATGCCCCTTTAAAGCCCCCCTCCAGTGTATTTTGACATTTCTATGATATTTCATATTTTTCTGAGTCATTTCCTCACAATGTTGATTAACCACATAGTTCGCCAAATATTTTTTGACAAATAGCTTAATTTTGTGCTCAAAGTTGCAAAAGTTGCTTAGTTGTTAAAACGGGGTGGTGACGTATGACTATAGTAAATTCCATAAGTCATATGTCATTCTCCAAGCTTGCACAGGCGCACTGTCACACCTTGTTAAGTCAGAGCATCAAACCGATATACATCGTAGTGAGCTAGCTAACCAATTTATCATGTCATTTACAAAAACGCTCCGCACTTTCACCTGCCACCGTCTTATATACAGTCTGCAACATGCATTTTACTGACGGCCGTTTTACCAATGGATCGGTGGCTCACTGTAAAATGTAGTGGGAGTTATCATGTGCAGCGCGTGACAGGACCATCGACTGTGTGACTGATAACAGCTGATACGCGCACATTAGTTCTTATCATGGGTAAGTAACAGCTGCTCCTGCCAGACAGTAAAGTGGACTAAACTTTACAGTGTTGTGATGTTAACACAGCATGTCGTTAGTGAACACTCCAGCCGGTCAGTTTTTGTCATGGTAATGTTACGTCCGACTATTAAAAAAGAATGATATTTTACTGGCTGCTTTTCTTTTTAAATGTAATACAAAAATTATCCACCAAATTCTTCAGATTTTGCCACAAAACAATACACAAACACAAAATATACCCCTTTAAAATAAATATAGTTTTAGAAAGAATATTAAACTCAAATACCTTGGCCAAGAATGAGCAAATAATTACTTTAAAATTACAGAAAACCTGTCTGTGATACCAAAATATAATACTACACAATGTTAATTCTTGTCTTATTTCTTCAGCAAAACTCCTTAGTTTTTCACTGCTTTACTCTTTAAAAATTAATAGGTTAATACTATCTTTCAAACTCCAAATACTTTCATGTACTTAATCAGTTACCAGACAAACACACAGCGGACCGCATGCGCACACACACACACACACACACACACACACACACACACACACACACACACACACACACACACACACACACACACACAGTCTCTCAATTACGCGCAAAAATAAAAAATAAAAAAGGTTGCAGGCCTGTGTGTAGCTCGGATGCGGTGCGTCCAACAAAATCCCTTTTTCCTCTCTCTCAACAGAGTAACAATTCACACGTCCAACTCATAGTTCAGCATCCCTCCAGAAGAAACAGAGCAGGGCAGGAAGCGATGAGAGATTAATCCAATGTCCTCGTTAGGTCCTCGTCCGGAAACTCCAAACAGTCCAAGATCAGCAATGGCGTCCTCTGCTCCAATGGCTCGCCGCCACTAGCTCAGTTAGCCTAGCCCCACTTTCACTAAACTACTAAACTTGTGCTTTAACACTCTGCGTCTAAGCGAGTACTGTGCTTTACCGTCCTCAGCTATAACGTCTTCTGCTCAAACGTTATATAAACATTCAACAAACTGCATATCTGACAGTTTCTCAACTTTTCTCCAGCTTCGTGGTCATCTCTCCTTCGTGACTCTGCCGTCTCTCGCGCGTCTTTTTCCCTCTCTTCCGTTTTTCTTTCCCACCCAGTCCAGCTCATTTTATTAGCCAATCACCACAAGTGACACTGACTGACACCCACAGCAACCAATCAAATAATGTCAACATCAACAATCACAACTGGAAATAAAGGAGCAGTCTGTATTTTTTCCCTTCAGTTTACCTTACTGTTTTATCTCAATAAACACACTGAACAGTCTATTATGCAAATATTTACATTTATCTCATTATGACTAAATTATCTTAATATCTGAGCTAAGCATTACTTTTTCCTTATTAACTAAATTTCTTTTTAGGTTAGTTCCCATACTGAATTGTTTGATTCTGCTTTTACTAGGAACTAACTTATTTTAATCCCTATATTTTACACCAGGGCTACATTAATACTACTATACAGTGCAATTTATTATCATAAATAAGGTTAACAGGAGAACAAATTACATCTAAATTGATGCCATTGTGTCAGTCGAGCAAATACGAGTTTCATATATTATCATGTTAGTTGCCTTATCGAGCCAAATGCTCTGCGCCAGTGTGTGTATGTGATGCGCTGCTTGTAAAAACACGTGATGGAAATATAACAATATTTTATTGTCATTTACAATAAATCATATTTCTTTTAACTCACCGCCAGCCTCATTAAGTGAGTAGACTGTTTGCGTAGCCTAAATAAATGTTTAAACATAAGTGGAATGCATTTGGTTTACTCTTTTTTTCAAATGGGGGAATCCAGATTAGTACCTGGGTCATCTCATCTGTGTGTGTCCCTCCAGCCAACGACATCACTATTCAGGAGGGATGCCCCTTCCTTCAGATCGGTTATAAAGGGGTAGAGCTCCGGTGCCCCCTTTCCTTCGGTGCAAAAGTGTTGCGTGAAAGTGCGATTTTTACCCACCAAACTTCAGCTTCACCAAAAGGGAACGTCAGTGTCAAACTGAGTTCAATCTTGCTTTGTAGCTTTTCTATCAGAATTTGCCTCCTTTTCTTTCCACATTCAGTACGTATTAATATTGAGGGGCACGTGTGTGTGTGTGTGTGTGTATATATATATATATATATATATATAGATATATAGATATAGATATAGAGAGAGAGAGAGAGAGAGAGAGAAATTTGAAATTTAACAATACATTTATTAAAAGATTCAAAAAGTTACAAAACTACCACGAAACACCCATCAGTAAAACTAGATTTACAGAATCCAAATTATCTCAGCACACTTCCAAAAAGCAGTTCATCATCTACAAGCCAACAAAGAACATTCTTGTAACACCACATACTGGAGAAACTTTCCAGGTCCTTCATCATTCGATAATAATTAAAATCTATTTTTAAACGGGCTTTCAACATCTTTACAAACATGAGCACAGCATCATCATCCACAGCTTTCTCTATTCTGTTTTTCCTGCTCATATAAATAGCCATCTTTGCTCTCCCCAGAATAAAATTAAAAATCTGGCATTTAATCCTATTCTTTTGAGAATACCTGTACCCCAAAATGAACATACGTTTAGAAAAAAACTCCCCAAATAGTCCAAAAATATATTCCAACATTGCAAACAGCGACAGTAATCGAGAACACTCCATGAAACAATGAAAAACAGTCTCACGATTAGTGCAAAATGGACAATCATGGCTAACATCCAGAGTTAATAACAGAAACAAAAGCATTCACAGCCACAATACCATGTAAAATCCTCCACTGCAGGTCAGCGGCTCGTTTGATCAATGGTGGTTTGTACAGCGCTCTCCACTCAGGTCCAACACTGTCACTGAGACCTAAGTGAGCTCTCCATGGAGTGTCAGCTCTGCCATTTAATTTGTCCCTCTGCAAAATCTTAACAAAAGTTTTGTACATTACTTTTCTGTTCACATCTTGAAAGGAGAACTCAGAGGAGATCTCATTTTTTAAAAACGGACCTGCGCAGTTCTTAAAATCTGGGGAAATGTTCACTGAAGGGAAAACATCATTCTCATCAGGTTCAACAGAGCCATCACAATACTGGTGCAACAAAGTCCGCTCGCTACCCCGTGAGAGCTTCTCTCCATTTACTAAGCAACAGAGCAATAACACGAGTCGAGTTCACTTCCAGACGGGAGGCAAGAGGAGCTGCATCGTCCAAGCCTGCTCCTGCAAGCTGAACTACATGTCCCAAAGTCACCACATTTGAGAGACAGAACCGCCTGAGAAGAGTCGGCCCCACCTGACAAACTGCACTGAACCGTGTCCCATAAATGACTGGTTCCTGCAGCAGCCAGTATAGTGAACTGTGGTGCCCCAGCCTCTTCTTTATCAGCAAGCTCCACACCTTAAACAGTCCACGATAGAAAACAGGAAGTTCTTTGATATTAGACTTCTTTAAGTCCATCAGAAACAAAGATTTGTTTAGTCCGAGTCCACCTAACTGACTCAGGATAGTGCAAGCCAATGGCCTCCACACTAAATCAGTAGGACCGCACAGAAACCTCTGTAGGAACTGGAAACGGAAAGTAGCCCCCCTGCTGCTGAGGTGGAACAGGCCCTGTCCTCCATCGTCCTTCGGCAAATACAGCACACTCTGAGGCACCCAGTGCAATTTGTCCCAGAAAAAGTCAACAAGAAGAGCCTGGATCTTTGACAGCAGGTCAGGTGGGGGGTCAACACATGACAGGCGATGCCATAAAGTGGACGAAACCAAATTATTAGCAATAAGAACTCTGTAGGACATCTGTGTCAATATCCACTTCCACTTTTTTAAACGACCTTTCACCTTATCTAGAACATTCTCCCAGTTTTTCAAGCCAAATGATTGATCACCCAGAAAAACTCCTAAATATTTAATCCCTCCCCTCTTCCAAATTAACCCCCCAGGCAAGCTTAGCTGATTCTCCAGGTCACCTCCAACACAGAGCTTCACTTTTGTCCCAGTTAACTTTGGCTGAGGATAAAGAGCCAAACTGAGCTACATCTCTCACCAACATGTCAATATCCTTCTGAGTATCCACTAAGATGACCAAGTCATCTGCATAGGCTGACAGCTTTAAAGGTGCATTACAACCTGGGATGATCAACCCCTGAAGGTCACATCTGAGTTTATGTAACAAGGGCTCAAATGCTAAAGAATATAACATGCCAGAGAGGGCACAACCTTGTCTAATTCCTCTTTGGACTTGAAAAGGAGCGTTTAAACCACCATTAATTTTAAGCACACTCTGAATGTCACAGTACAAAACCTTAACTTTATCAATAAAACCAGGACCGAAGCCAAAAGCACTCAGAGTGAGCCATAAATAGTCGTGCTCAACACGATCAAATGCTTTTTCTTGATCAATAGATATGATTCCAGCCTTTAAGCCAAACAGCTTACAAATCTCTAAAAAATCTCGAATCAAGACAATGTTATCAGAAATCAACCTGCCAGGTACACAATATGTCTGATCACAGTGAATCACTTTCTCAATCACTTTGCTCAGCCTGGTTGCCAACAGCTTAGAGAGGATCTTACAATCTGAGCAGAGCAGTGAAACAGGTCTCCAGTTTTTAATAAACTGCAGGTCACCTTTCTTGGGCAGCAAAGTAAGAACTGCCCTTCTGCAGCTCAGTGGCAGACGCCCTCCAGCAAGACTGTCACTCAGTACTGCCAGCAGATCCTCCCCCACCACTGACCAAAAAGACTTATAGAAGTCAACAGGTAGACCATCTATTCCGGGAGCTTTCCCACTCTGCATGCTCTGCAGAGCGGCATAGAGTTCGTCAGAAGACAGAGCTGCTTCCAGCCCTACGTTACTCTGCTGCTCGACCTGAGGAAGACCAGTGTAGAAGCTCTGAGATACTGTCTGCTCCTCTCTGTGCTCACATTTAAACAGGTTGCTGTAAAAACTGACCGCATGTTTACGAATTGCTGTATGATCAGTCAGCACTTGCCCAGTGTCGCCCTTTAAACTGTGGATGAACCTTTTTTGTCCATTCTTACGCTCCAGACCAAAGAAAAAATGAGATGGAACATCCATATGGGCTACATGTTGGAAACGGGACCTAACAAGAGCCCCCTGAGCTGAGACACCCAGCAGGTTGGCTAAAACAGACTTCTTAGCTTCAAGTCTCTGAGTGTGGCGTTGGTCTCCTGTGGCTTCAGCTAAACCTCTGAGTTCTTCCACCTCAGACTCCAGAGCTTTAACTGAACTCACCAAGGCTTTTGTGACATTCTGAGTGTACTGCTGACAAAATTGTCTTATCAAAACTTTTCCAAAATCCCACCATTGTTGTAAAGAAACAAAATCAGATTTTGTGCTCTGGTGGTTTTTCCAAAAAAATGCAAAAGTATCTTTAAAATTTTTATCTTCCAATAAAGCTGTGTTAAAATGCCAATAAGCACTACTGGCTTTTACACACTTTATAAAGATAGAGACTGTTACAAGTGAGTGATCAGAAAAACCAACAGGGCTGATCAAACAACTTTTAAATACATTAAAATGATGTTTTAAACAATAAAAACGATCGAGCCTGGCCATAGACAATAAATTATCTTTAGCATGTGTCCAAGTGTCGCTGCTCACCATGAAAACCTCTCCACACATCACACAACTCCTGAGCTTCCATAAGTTGAATCAGGCGAGTGCGAGAGGCGGCATGAGGCTCTACATGGTTCCTGTCTAACCTGCTGTCCTCAGTACAGTTAAAATCTCCACCAATAAATAAATATTCCTCACTGCTACATTTCTCAATAACTTCATTCAAAACATCTAGAAACACGACTCTCTCCATTCCCACAACTGGAGCATAGATAGTAATAAAAACAATTTTTACTTTCTCATACACTGCTCTTACTTTCAACAGACGGCCTTTAATGACCTCTTCAGATTCCACGGACTGAGGAATAAAATTTTTGGCAAAGAGAATTCCAACCCCACCACTGTTACTAGTTTTATGGCTTAAGAAGGACTCACCAGTCCATTCTCTCCTCCAATCAGCCTCATTATCAGCAGTACTGTGTGTCTCTTGTACAAAAATAACATCTAACTTTTTTAGAGAGCACAGCTTGAAAAGAGAAGCCCTTTTCCCATCATCCCTTGCCCCATTTAAATTCAAGCTGCCTATACGTATATCTCCCATAACACAGAAAAAAAGTAGTGATACAGAAACAAAAGAGCAAAACAAAAGAAAAAAAGAAAGATTCTGAAACTTATTCATCATCTTCTAACTGCTTTTTGACCTTTTGAACTAGTTTTTTAATACGGTAAGTTTCCTGCTCAGTGAAAGCCTTCTCTCCCAGGACTCCAGGAGTTCTCAGAAAAGCCTTCACTGAATCAAGGAAGAGCTGCAAATCAGGAAACACTTTCTCCACTTTAACATTTCTGGCTCCCTTGGTGTCCTGCAGAAAACTCTTAATACTTGTTAAAGAATAACCGCTCTTCTTGTGAGTCCACGTCTGTGAGGAGGCCAAAGACTCCACTTCACTCTCCTCATCACCTTCACTTTCACCTGACTGCTGACACTCACTATGAGGAAACGCTTTCTTCACTTTACAAGCAGACTGACTCTCTTCATTTGGTTTCCTCTTTTTATTATCTTTAGAAAAATCTTTATCCACCAGCATCTCACCGTCCTCCTCCAGAGAACATCCTGCCTCCACTGCTTTAGTCTCTGTGTTAATGTTGTCAGTGTGTGACTGCTCACAGACTCCTACTGAACCAGAAAAAGCAGCATCAGAACCAACAGCATCCAAGTCTCTGGTATCCAGACTAGGAACTCCAGGGCTATCAGAAACTGACCCGGCAGAAACTAAAACATCAGCATCTGAAATAGCAGTTCCTGAACCATCAGGACTTGGAATACTATTAACAGAACCAACTGCGCCCTGATGCCCAGGCTGTTGTGTGCCCTGTGTGTTTCCCTCCTGTGAACTCTGTGATCTGTCCTCTTGTGTACTCTGTGAATTCCCCTCCTGTGAACTCCGTGTATGTTCATGTTCTGAACTTGTTGATGCGGTCTCACTGTTGTTAGCCTCAGCATTTTGCTTTTGTGGACAGGAACGGACAATATGGCCCTCCATTCCACAGCCAAAGCACTTCATTCTTTCTGAAGAAGCATAAACAATGTAATCAAAGTCATCCACTCTAAACTTCAATATTAAATTTAGCTCCTCAGTATTATTTTTCAGAACCATAAAGACTTGCCTCCTAAAGGAAACAACATGTTTAAGGTGATTTACAGCCCAGCGGGATGAGTTTAATTGGTGACATTAGCTGTCCGTGCCTCGCCAATTCTCTTTGTAGCATTTCGTTACTAATAAACGGAGGAACTTTGGACAAGATCTTTTTGGCCGGATTAACTAGCGGCACCACCTGAACGAAGGTGTCCTGAATTACCACACCTTGCTCGACAACCACGCTGACTTTGTCAACACTATCCAGAAAGAGGATGACTCCATTGTTCATTCTGGAAGCGGACTTCACACTTTCATAGCCGACAATTTCTCCGATTGCTAAACTGCAATCCTCCACGCGAACAAATAAGCGGCTGGACAAAGTTTCACTCCGATTGTGCGTGTGAGCTTCTCCAGCCCCACATTCCCAACTCCATGAGTCGGCATGACCCGGTAAAGACCGGCGTCACCGCTCAGGAAGCCACTACGCCCCAAATTACACAAACAGCAAAACTAACAAAGAACAGAACAAAACAAACAAAAGAAAGATAGAAACCACACT
>JALXJV020000019.1:28587044-28712264 GCA_024633595.2 Lepomis macrochirus
TAATCATACCTGTTGATTGTGTGGTCCTTGCTAGGTTTTTTAATGTGGAGCTCATGACCTTCCTGTGGTGTGTATGTGTGATTATGCTTTTTTTGAGTTGAGTTTTCCTTTGGGGTGGTTGTGGTGTGCTTGGGGTGTTTTAGTTTTTGTTTGTCCTCTGCTTCCTTCCGCATGCTCTGGAGTCAGCTGGTGGGTGTGGTCGCCTGAGCTCCAGTCTACTCACCTGTACCCATTCAGTCATCAGCAAACCAGAGACTCATCCTGCAATCTACTCACCTTCATAATCCTGCCCAACCTTCCAGTCCCGCCCGGATCGTTGTATCACTCGAGTACCGAACACGCCAGCCTGAATCAAGTCTTGAATACTAGGAACTTTAAAACTGAATTTAACCTGTTTTTCTCTTTCTACCAGAACACCAGCCAGTACACCATTCGAACCCCCTCCCGTGCCACGGAATCCCTGAGCCTCTGAATCTGGAACCTCGAAACAATCACACCACCCCAAGCAACCTCTGTTTTCTCCAGTCAGCTAAATAAATCTTTTTGTTTTCACCTCACTCTGGTCTGCGTCTGACTTTTCTGGCCCTGGTCCTGACAGCTCAGTATTGCTCTGCCACAGTCAATGTGACTTAACCACTGAAGAAGAATATAGACTTTAGCATTAAGATCCTCAGTGTGCATCATTATAATATCAGCCTTATGTCTGCACTTTAGTGTCACCACAACCTTCATATCACATTAATCTCAGCACAGAAGGAAAAAAATGTCTGACCTCAGAGTCTTCAGTCTACAGTGTGGCCTCTCCAGAAAACCACACAGCAGCTGCACTCGAAATCCTGCAGGTTGTTGTTACTCAGGTCCAGCTCTCTAAGATGGGAGGGGTTGGACTTCAGAGCTGAGGCCAAAGAAGCACAGCTGATCTTTGACAAATGGCAGCCGGTCAATCTGAATGAAGAATAAATGATGGCCATAAAGATCTATTTGTAATCCAATCAGATGTGTTCAGGATTTAAATGTGGAGCTCAACATTACTATGTCCTAATCAATGAGCTTTTCCCTAAAATGAGTAGAGGGACTTTGTCATTGTGTTATATATATAAATATGCTTCACCCTCTCTGTCTCTGTGCTGTTGTATGTGAGTTTTAGTGTGTGTGTGTGTGTGTGTTTGTGTGTTTATGTATAAGTGTATAAGTTCCTCTAAAACACTGTGTTCTGAAGGTTATGTATAAAAATACATTATTCCTGAAATAAAATATATAAAGAGATAAAAATAAAGGAAACTTCAAATTTCTGTTATGGATTTAAATTTGGTAGACAAACACTGGACAAAAACAGAATGCATGAACTGACCTCAGAGCCTCCAGTCTACAGTGTGGACTCTCCAGTGCAGCAGACAGCAGCCTTACTCCTGAATCCTGCAGGTTATAGTTTTGACTCAGGTCCAGCTCTCTCAGATGGGAGGGGTTGGACTTTAGAGCTGAGACCACGACTTCACACTGAGTCTCTGAGAGTTCACAGTTAAAAAGTCTGTGATGACAGAGAATATAAAACTTAAAGCTGCTCAGCCATTGATCACAAGGTTTGTGGTTTGAAACTTGAGCTCTTGTCCACATGTCAAAGTGTCCTTGAGCAACATAATGAACCACAAATTACTTCTTTAGACAAAAGTGTCTGCTAAATGACTGTAATGTGAACATGTCATATTGTGATTAACAGGGTGCTGTGATTTGTGTTTGTTAAACTTTATTTTAACATGATGTTCACTGAGCTGTAAAATTATGGAAAGATGGAACTGCACTTGTATGTTTTTACCTCAATCATGTGCTTGTGTGTGTTTGTCTTACAATGTCACTCCAAATGCTTTTCATCTCCTTTAAATTAACTTAATGACTCTGATTACATTGACAGTGTAATAAGTACTAAAGACTGTTTTATTAACATTTTATGTGTAACGGTTTTTCTTAAGTGGAGTTCAGCTGTTTCACAGCATCATTTCTTCTCTAAGCTTGGTGATGATAAAATCCCTCCACTGAACTGAACCTGCTGAGCTTTCCTTCACTGGCAGAATGAACCTGGAGGCCGTCCCAGCAGCTGACTGTGTAATGAGCTGCTGTCTGAGGAAACCAGCTGCTAAATACACGACTGTGGGTGAAAATTCAATGAAAACTACAGTGGAAATGTGTGTATTACAGGTACCGCGCTGCAGCACCATAAACAGTTGGATTTATCTTGAAATCCAGCAAAGACCGATAAAACTTGGTCTGTTGTTGCTGAAATCGCCTTCTTTATGAGGAAAACCAGCGGAGCACACACTCTTGATTACAGTCCCTGGGTAAACCATAGTCTCACAGCGCCATCTACTGTCGACAAACTGCTGCAGCAGATTTACCATTTTGCTTCACAAACCATATTACTCTTATAAACAGCAAATAAAGTCATTTTCAAAAGAGGAACAATACAGATATGATGTCAAATTATCAAACAACATAAAATCAAATAATTACATTCCCACAAATGTGATCACACTCTAGTGAGCATCACATGTGCTGCTAGTTCCCCTGCATATCTTGCCTTTAATGTTGATGATGCAGAAAGGAAACACATTGTCTGACAGTCTGTGTTTGCAAACAAATGTAATTTCTCACATTAAGATTTAAAAATGCTCTCTATCAGTGACCATTACTAAGCTTTGGAATTTACCAGTTTATAGACCAGTCCATTCAAATCCTACCAGAGGAAGAGAGACAGAGAGAGCTTCATTACTGTTTATAATTGAAATTTATTTAAAATGTAGCAAAACACATGAAGAGACATTCATTGTTGGAACTAAACAATGTAAAGTGAAACCTTTTATTTAATGAGGATGGAGAGCGGGATGTTTCCCCGTTCACTCATCAAGAGGGAGGATGGCCTCCGCTCACATCCTCTCAAATAAAGCAAAATTAGAGATATTGTTTAAAATGAAAATGGAAAAAAAAGTCCTTCATATGAAATAACTCCCAAACTGCAGAGAAGAAATAGAATAGCATAACTGCATGGAAGCTACAATGAAAAAACCTTCAAGTGACGTTAGCTGCAGACGATCACAAATACGACATGTCTGAGTGTCTGTATTTAAGAAGAAATTAAACAGACATAGTATAGAAACAGAGTGCAGTCACTGGATCACTGTAAGAAAAGACTGCTGTGTTAAAATGATGACAGTCAAAACTTTTTCAGCACAAACTCTTAATAAAAGTCAAGCATCCATCACCCAAAGAAAGATAGAAGATGATAAAAGATACTTGTCACTTGATGGACAGAAATGATGTCTGGAGACATTTGGAGTTTAACACATGTAAAATTATTTTAATAAGCAGCTTTAATACTAGTTTAGGAAACTTTTATACTGTGGAGGTTTTGTGTGTGTGTAAATGTAAATGCTTGGTACTTGTATAGCGCCTTTCTAGTCTTTTCGACCACTCAAAGCGCTTTTACACTACTCTGCATTCACCATTCCCACACACATTCACTCATTGAGCCTAAGTGCTCAAACAGAAACTAACACAGATTCATACACATTCAAACAATGGCGGAACAGCAGCCAGGGGCAATTCAGGGTTCAGTGTCTTGCCCTAGGACATACTGATGCTTCAGCTTAAGTTGCTCTACAGTGTTAATAATCACATCTGGACTTACCGAGCCTTTCTGCAGTTCCTCACAGCTGGAATCAGTCTCAGTCGTCCCTCCTCTGATGTGTTGTACTTCTGCAGGTCCAACTCATCCAGAACCTCCTCTGACATCTGCAGCATGTAGGCCAGAGCTGAGCAGTGGATCTCTGAGAGTTTCGTCTCTGATCTGTTCTTTAACTTCAGGAACTTTTGGATCTTCTGATGTACTGAGTGGTCGTTCATCTCCGTCAGACAGTGGAAGATGTTAATGCTTCTGTCAGGAGAGATCTGTGTCCTCTTCCCTTTCAGGTTGTTGATGGCTCTGTGGATGATTTCTGGACTGTTGTCTGTCTGACCCAGCAGGCCTCCTAAGAGTCTCTGGTTGGACTCTAGAGAGAGGCCATGAAGGAAGCCAACAAACAGGTCCAGGTGGCCATTTTTACTCTCAAGGGATTTCACCATTGCTCCCATTAAGAAGACATCCAGGGTTGAAACATCTTGTTTTTTCCCCAGGAAGTCCTTCAGTCCCTCTGTGTTCCTGCTGGTGTAACAGTGGAACATGTAGACTGCAGCCAGAAACTCCTGAACGCTCAGATGAACAAAGCAGTAGACTGTTTTCTGGAAGATCACACTCTCTCTTTTGAAGATCTCTGTACAAACTCCTGAGTACACCGAGGCCTCTGTGAAATCAAGACCACACTGCTCCAGGTCTTCTTGGTAGAACATGATGTTTCCTTTCTCCAGCTGTTCAAACGCCAGCCTCCCCAGCTTCAGAAGAACCTTCCTGTCAGCCTCCGTCAGCTCCTGTGGACTCGTCTCATGTCCCTCATCGTACTTGTTCTTCTTCCTCTTTGTCTGAACCAGCAGGAAGTGTGAGTACATGTCAGTCAGGGTCTTGGGCAGCTCTCCTCTCTGGTCTGAAGTCAACATGTGCTCCAGAACTGTAGCAGTGATCCAGCAGAAGACTGGGATTAGACACATGATGTGGAGGCTCCTGGAGGTCTTGATGTGTGAGATGATTCTGCTGGACAGCTCTTCATCACTGACTCTCCTCCTGAAGTACTCCTCCTTCTGGGCGTCAGTGAAGCCTTGTACTTCTGTTAACCTGTCAACACATGAAGGAGGGATCTGATTGGCCGCAGCAGGTCGGGAAGTTATCCAGACGAGAGCCGAGGGAAGCAGCTTCCCCTTGATGAGGTTTGTCAGCAGCAGGTTGACTGATGACTTCTGTGTGACATCAGACACAACCTTCTTGTTGTTGAAGTTTAATGAAAGTCTGCTTTCATCCAGGCCGTCAAAGATGAACAACAGTTTACAGACAGCGAGCTTCTCTGCTGGGACCTTCTGTAATGTTGGATGGAAAACATGGAGCAGCGTGAGGAGACTGTGCTGCTGATCTTTGATCAAGTTCAGCTCCCTGAACGAGAGCAGAACCAGCAGACTGACATCTTGGTTTTCCGAGCCCTCTGCCCAGTCCAGAGTGAACTTCTGCACTGAGAAGGTTTTTCCAACGCCAGCGACGCCGTTGGTCAGAACCACTCTGATGGGTCTCTTTTGGCCAGGTAAGGCTTTAAAGATGTTGTGGCACTTGATTGAAGTGCCATGGAGGGTCTCCATCTTGGAAGCTGTCTTAAGCTGCCTCACCTCATGCTGGGTATTAACCTCTTCACTCTGTCCCTCTGTGATGTAGAGCTCAGTGTAGATGCTGTTGAGGAGGGTTCCACTTCCTGTTTCATCACTTCCTTCAGTCACACGTTCACATCTCCTCCTCAGTCTGATCTTATGTTCATCTAAAACCTCCTGCAGACCACTATCTGCTGAAAGAGAAGAACAAATAACCTGAGACTAAACAGAGAGCAAGAATCCAGATAAATCAAATGTTTTTGGATGGATGATTTTCATGATAATATTAAAAACGTCCCTGTAATTAAACAGAAAGTCCTGTTTTCAGACATGACGACATCAGCAGACAGATGAACAGTCTTACTTTGTACAGAGCTGCTCTGACTGGCTGTCTGCAGTCCAGCTCTGGTTCTGGATCTTTTCCCACACTGGGGACAGGAGGAGTCTCCTGATGAAGCCGACTGGTCCCAGTATGAGGTGATGCACCGTCTGCAGAACCAGTGTCCACAGCTGGTAGAGACTGGATCCTTCAGGACGTCCTGACATAAAGCACAGCAGGACGGCTGCTCCTCCACAGAAACATGACTCCTCCTCCTCTGTCTGTGAAGACATTTCGTTAGAACTAAAATGATTTGTTGCTTGTTGTTGAAAAATATCCAGATCTGGTCGACACTGTGTAGAAGCTCAGATGGTCACAGAGAACACTACCCACCGAGTGGGCTGGGAACTGCGATTGCAAGGCATCGCGGTTCCCAGTACCAGTGGTGCTGGGAACCCCATTGTAATCGTTCTCGTTTTCATTTTTATTCTTCCGTACGTTTTCGCCTAATTCCAATGCTGCGGCCTACACAGTAAGTGCTAGGGATGCGAAACTCACAGGGTAGGTTCAGCCCCATGAGACGACTGCAGGCGCAAAAATCCGCACAATTCTACCTCTAGGGGGCGCTATAAGCAAGGTTGACGCAGTTTTGCCTTAGAACTCCCACCTACGAAGGTGGATAACAAAAACCTTATATCCACACGTTTGGGGGATCGATCAGAATCTCGCCCATTTCTGCCTAAACTTTTTTTTCGCTACATCGCGAAAACTGAAAAACCTATTTTAATTAACTCCTCCAAAGCCGCAAGTCCGATCGCCACAAAACTTGGCACAGATAATCTCTGGACCGAGCTCTATCGCAATTATACGCTAACAAATGTTTGCAAAAAATGCTAACAACAGATAATGATGTCATATCTTTGCTTTGCAATGGCTGATTGACACCAAATTCGGAGCACTTATGTGGGACGCCCACCTGAGGGCCTGTGCAAAATTTGGTGTAACTCACCCCTAGGTGGTGCTATTTAACCCGAAAAATTAATTCCTATATAACCACAAGTCACATTGACATGAAAGTTGTACCAAATTGTTCAGCATGCTCCCCAGACTTCAGTCTCCAAAGTGGAGCCTAATGTGCGTATAAGTGGCGCTGTTATTTCCAATTTAATATTTTTTTAAAAAATACCATTGACTTACATGCATTTTATATCTCCTAGCATATCTCAGGCTTGGAAAGGCCGATAAACACCAAACTTGATGACCTTATCTGCTATGCACCCCTGAGGGGCTGTGCAAAATTTGGTGCAGTTAGCCGCTAGTTGGTGCTACCCAAAAAAATCCCATTGACTTACATTCATTTTATATCTCCATAACCACAAGTCTGATTGACACCAAATTTGGGTCAGTTGTTTCCAATGGGGCCCTGAAGACACATGAAACATTTAGTGCACTTTGGTCAAAGGGTGGCGGTACAATCAAAGCTCAAATGCCCCATTCATTTCAATGCCATTTTCAACCAAAGGACATTTTACCTCATAACTACGGCCCACTACATCAAACATTCATAAATCATATGTCTATGTGTTTGGGAGATGCTGCCGATTTCAATGGTATAGGACATGCCTCTGTGCGATGACCTTTCCATTTCGCGAAATAGCGAAAACTGGAAAACCTATTTTAATTAACTCTTCCGAAGCCGCAAGTCTGATCACCACGAAACTTGGCACAGACCATCTCTGGACCGAGCCGAAGACAGTTTGTAGAGGGAATTTTGATACAAAAAACGGCCAAATTACAAGGTAACAAATATTTGCGCAAAGGCTAAAAACAGACATGTCACAGCAGTTCTAGTTTTCTGTTTGAATTCAGCTTTCAGTCAGTAATGAAGATGATTGTTCCTTTTATTTCAGCTCTCCTGCTTTCAGAAACACTAATTAACTGCTTTTCCTCTCTGACTGTCTTATTAAACATTTAGTGATCTGCCTGTAGTTTGTTATTAATACAAACTCAAGAGTTCCTGTAGCTCCTTCACAGTAAAAGCCTCCATAAAAAAGAGCTGATTATGTCCTTCACTGTTTTACAGTCAAGTTAGAAGTGGTCTAAATGCTTGTGGTAGACCAGCAGTCTCAGACACAGAGCATGTAACAGTGGTGACACAGGTTTAAGTCCAGACAGTTTCATTTATGTTTCCTGTCACTCTCTACTGTCAACTATCAAATGAAAACAATTCAAATATTCTAAAAAAGAGAAGTGGTCCAAATCTCCATGTGACCATATTCTGCCCTTTTTCATCCACTGCTAACTTTTCCATCAGTGCTGCCTGTGGATGTTTGTTCTTCACCTTTAGGAACAATATATGGTGGAGAGAATCTGAGCTCAAAGGTCCACTTACTAATGATTCAAAGCAAAGTGTTCATCAAGGTGAGCAAAGCTGAACTACAAATGCTTTTTCACAACTTTTCACAATTATGATATGAACTGATTCAAGATCCATTTAGTGGATCATAACAGCTTAGTTTAGTTTAGATTAGTTTAAACTGTTTATTTGACATGGTCAGTGCACAATTAAAACAATTGCACCAGAGTTAGCTAACAGCTAATTTGCATCTGTTGTCCCTGGGCAGGTAGACAAGACAAAAACAAAAGACACAGAGAAACCACTACACTACATAAATTTACAAAAATACATATTATCCATCAATTCAAAATTGATATATATACACCAAATACAGAATACAGAAAATACAATGCAATCATTAATGATGACACTCTTGTGCTCTTTAGCCAAATTTTTAAGGCTGGCTTCCCCACTACTTTAACAGAGAAGGCGGATTGACCAAAGGTTGTCTTTCTAAAATGTGGTACCAAATCACCCCTAGTTGATGCTCTAATTCTACTGGCACTGCCACTGCCAGAAAATGCTATGCATCCTCTAAGAGGAGGGGGTGCAAGATCATGAATAACTTTGAACATTAAACATGCATCCAAATAAAATAATAAATTATCAAAATTGAGAAGATTATATTTTTTCAGGATATCACAATGATGATAATACTTAGGTTTTTTTGTCTAGTACTTTTAAAATTTGTTTGTAAAGTGAATACATAGGCTTGAGCATAGTCACACCTGCCTGTGACCAGGTTGTTATACAGTAAGACAAATGGGGAAACATCATTGTGTGTACAAAACGTTTTGCAGCAGACAGTGACAAATGGTGTCTAAATGGTGTTAAAATTGTTCAAATTAAATTTAACAGTCTTAATGACCTTACTAACTTGTTTTGAAGGTCAGATTTGTGTCAATACAATTAGTTCAGTCTTAGTACCAATTTCCTTTAATAAGGATTTTAATGTGTCATAAAAAATATTATTAGAATTTGGGGTCAATACAATAGAGACAGTAATGCTTTCAAGTTCTTGTGAGGAATTCTGCATTCACACACACATTCACTCACTGATCCTAAGTGCTCAAACAGAAACACACACATTCACACACATTCATACACTGGGGGAACACCTCAGCTACTTCCTGAGCCACATCCGCCCCACTGAACAATGCTGTGTTCAGACTGTGACTGAAAATGCTGAGTGAAATATAAATATTACATTTCATAAACGCAGATGGGCCATGGTGTTTATAAACTGCAGCTCGGAACATATAACCACGATGCAAAAATGCGTCCATATGCACGGGCACGTAATTAAACTCCCGCATTGCAGCTAGAAACATGTGTTGGACCATTCCAGACAGGATGTGATGGCACTCCTCGTAAACCATTTTAAAACAAGACAGTGAAGTTAAGATACGGACTAATGCAAGAGGGGAAGCAGTGGATTCACATTGACTTATATTAAAATGTTGATTAGCTGGACAGACAGTAAATAATAAACATCACATATTCAGCCAAGTCATTTTAGTAGCTAGTAATTGCTATTTGAAAATGTATTGAAGGAAACCTGGAGGAGCCAGTTTGATGGTCCTGATGCAGTTGATAACATTAATATATAGAAAATAATTATAATTTACAGGAGCTATACTGAAGTTTGTCAGTAGAGTAGATGCTGGATGATCAGCCAGTACAAGAACAGACTCAAGCCAGTCAGCAAGTACCAGCACAGACCCAGTCCAGATGTCTTCAGCAGGTCCTACAGACCCAGGCCTCAGCCAGTATGAGCACATGGCACAATGACCCAGCAGATTGGCTCCCAGTCTTATCAGACTTCATGAGTGCGCAGAGTTCTGTTCAAACCAGCACTGGACTCTTCTAGAAGAGGTTTCTATTCAGGCTTCTTACAGGCTTCTGTTTGGGACTGTGAGATGCACTTTATAAGAGGAGCTGAAGATAACTTCAATTCAAGAAGAAGAGAGAGAGAGAGAGGCGCCTACACAGTATTCACATAGAGGTACAGACAGTAAAGGTAATGTTGCTAACGTGTGGAATTAGCAGTTGTGGTGAAATTGTGAATTGAGAAGTGTTTCAGTTAGTTTTAGTTCCACTTCCTTGTTACATCTTAACATACCTGAAATCCCAAATGGGGTTCTGTGTCTGTCAGACGGTCTGATAATACCACAACAGCAGAGCAATAACGCAGACTTATCCTACTTGTCCTCTTGCAACTCAGTTTTCCTTATTGTGATAAACTACTTTATAATGCTGTATTCCAACCCCTTGAGTGAATTTAAAAGATAGATTGTGTTTTGTAAGATCAATATATTTTGATGTTTAGTACTTTTGCTTTTTATTACTTAAATTTTAAAACAAGGTCCTTTTTTTACTTTTACTTGTGTAGGTTTATACTGGATGTCTTTTACTTTTACTTGTGTAACATTTTTCATGTGGTATCTGTACTTTCACTCAAGTATGGAAATTGAGTACTTCTTCCACCACTGCAATTGGCAAACGGCAAAAAATTACCAGCAAACATTGAATGGGTTAGTAGCAGTTCTCTTACTGTGTATCTGAGGGTCCAGGTTCATTACTGATGGATAGACGAGACATGGACCGGTCACTCCTCATAGACAGACAACTGGATCCTGCAGATTCTGCTCTGTCCTCCTCTTCCTCCACATAAACACTCATCTTCTGGACTTCAGTCAGTCTGAGAGGTGAAACAGTAACACTGACTGTGAGCTCAGAACACAAGAACGAGGAAACAAGTATGAGAGAACAGGAAGTAACACACACACACACACACACACACACAGTGTTGACTTCATTCTAACGTTTCTTTCCTGACTCAGAGACTTTGACAGTAAAACAATAAAAATGTTGGATTAACACTATTAGATTTGAGATCAGTGTTCCACCACCCGCTAGTAAACCTGTCTCCTCAGCCTCTAGGCACCGCTGCATCACACCCTCTTTAGGTGTAGAGTTTGCTTCTGCGTTTATGGGCTCACAGTTTTATGCTTTGAATGGTCTGATCTCTCCTTTTTCCCCAGATAATGTTCTTTCTGTGTTCCATTCTACAAGCACTGAAATTTTAGACTCTATTGCCCCTTTTTTCGGACTAAAGCTATTAAACCTAAGGTGGATCCCTGGTTAAATGACGCCACGAGGGCCCTTAGGCAACACTGTAGACAAGCCGAACGAAGGTGGAAAAAGGACAAATTATTTACATCACTGGGCCTATTAAGGGACAGTCTGGCCGCATACCAGAAGGCTGTAAAGGTCTCGAAGATGCACTATCTTTCTTCGGTCATAACTAGCAGTTGCCATGGACCTAGAGTTTTATTTAACACCATTAATTCTGTGTTGAATCCATGTACCTCTGATCCAACAGAGGTTTCAATAAGTACATGTGAGAAATTTCTTGGCTATTTTACTGACAAAGTAGCATCTGTCAGGTTAAACTGCAGTGCTAATTTTAACGTGTTTGTACCTGCTGATTCTGTGTATTCTGCTGTTTTTGAGGAGTTTAAACCAGTTTCACTTACGCTGCTTTCTGAGGTAGTGCAACATATGAAACCCACCTACTGTCCGTTAGACTTTGTCCCAGCCAGGATAGTGAAGGAAGTTTTTAATAGTGCCATTGGGTCAAGTCTACTCACGTTAATTAATTCTTGCCTTAGTCTAGGTTGTGTCCCAGCTGCATTTAAACATGCTGTGGTCAGGCCCCTGCTTAAGAAACCAAATCTTGACCCTTCAGTGTTATCTAATTTTAGACCAGTTTCTCATCTGCCTTTTCTGTCAAAGGTCTTGGAAAAGTTGTTTTATACAGCTACAAGCCTTTATGCAAAAACTCTGTGCTTGAAAATTTTCAATCTGGTTTTAGATCACGTCACAGTACTGAGTCTGCACTGCTCAGAGTACACAATGACATTGCCTTGGCTGTGGATGCCGGGAATCCTGCTGTTTTAGTGCTTCTGGACCTCACCCGGCGTTTGATCACGGTGGACCATGCAGTTCTCCTCTCTCGCCTGGAGCATTATGTAGGCATTCAGTGGTTTGGCTCTTAAATGGTTTAGCTCCTATTTAGCAAATAGCTGTTCTGTTATGATTGGTGAATGCTCTTCATCAGCTGCTCCTCTTTCTTGTGGGGTACCCCAGGGTTTAATTCTTGGCCCAATCTTGTTTTCTTTATATATGTTGCCATTAGGGAGTATTATAGGAAACCACAACCTGTCCTTTCATTGTTATCCCGATGATCTGCAGATTTATTTGACTTTAAAACCAAATGTTAGTGTCGCACTAGACTCCCTACTTAGTTGCACTGATGATATTAAGTTGTGGTTGTCACAAAATTTTCTTAATTTAAACACAGCAAAAACTGATTGTATCATCTTCAGTAACCCAAATGGTTCAGCAGTGAATTTGGGGGCTTTGGATCTATATCTTAAGCCTGCTGTCAGAAATTTGGGGGTTACTTTTGATTGCAACATGAAATTTGACATGCAAATCAGTAATGTTGTCAAAACGAGTTTTTTCCAGCTTCCATTTTATCTAAAGTTAAGCCTTTTCTTAACAGGCATGACCTAGAAAAAGTGATTCATGCCTTTATTAGTTCGAGGTTGGATTATTGTAATGCTCTTTATGTTGGTTTAAATCAAAGCAAAATGCTGCTTCTCGGTTTTTAACAAATACATCTAGGCATGCTCACATCACTCCAGTCCTTTACAATTTACACTGGCTCCCAGTGCAGTATAGAATAAATTTTAAGATTTTGCTGTTTGTTTTTAAGGCCCTAAATGGCTTGGCCCCGGAATACTTAACTGAGATTTTAACCCGCGTGAGCACAGGTTACGGTCTTCAAACCAATTGGTTTTGGAAGTCCCAAGGTCAAAGTATAAGCGATGGGGTGATCAGGCATTTGCAGTTGCTGCTCAGAGACTCTGGAACAAGCTACCCCCTGATATTTGCTCAATTGCAGATGAAACTACTTTTAGGTCTAAACTTAAAACCCACCTGTTTAGAATGGCTTTTAATATGCAGTAGTGGTGTGACAATTTCCTTTTCTTGTTTCTTTTAACTTTTTCTTTTCTTTTTTGTTATGTGTATCTATTGTATGATATGCTGTTTTATTATTTTTTATGATGTGAAGCACTTTGGATACCTGACGGTTGTTGTAAAGCGCTATAGAAATAAATATTGATTGATTGATTGATTGATTGATTGATTGAACATTCACCCTGCCTCAAACTCCTCTGACTGAAAACTTTCAGCTTCAGGTTCCTCCCTGTTCTCGTGTACCTGGATCACCTCGTCCCAGTTGCCCCTCCCCTCTCCATATACTAGAAATCAGGTGAACCAGAACCCGGACTTTGAACGTGTCCCATGTCTCGTGTTCCGTGTAAAACAAAAAGTCAACATTAAATTTTTTTTTAGGCAAGTTACGTAAAGTGATGTTAGTTGACTTGTGTGTTAACTGACGTACAAAGTTATTTTAACCCAAACCTTGATGTTTTCCTAACCTTAACCAAGTGGTTTTGTTGCCTAAACACAACCAAGTAGTTTTGGGCCTAAACCTAACCAAACTGCAAAGTTTCACAACTTCAATAACGTGCCGCTTTAAAATGGTGATATTTCAAAACGCTACTGTTTTATTTTGAAAGTCTAACCAGGCGTTGCATATTTATTGTTGCTAGCTTATTTGTTGTTTCTTAGTGTTGCTATCCAGGTTGTTAAAAGGTGACGCCAAAGGGCCTTGACCAAGCGTCAATATGTGACGAGTTGGGAGTGAGAACATGTTGTTAACAGCATTACAGATGTTCAGTACCCTCTCTGTGATGTTCATGAATTACTGTTAAATTATTCCCACATGACTCATGCACAGTCCAATGTTGATAGGATTGGGAACTAATAATTGTTCTGGAATCACCAAAGTTAATGTAACTTCTTAGCCATCCATCTCTGAATGTGTTAACATGATGCAGCTGATTTAGTCCAGGACACGGCACAAGGTTTAGCTTAATCCCAAAAATTACAGGGAGTTGATCCTGATGTAATGGGATTATTTCTGGCATATTAATAAATAAACCATGGTCTATAATCTAATGTAAGTAATAAATCTATTGGATCAGAGATCATTAATGTGTGAATATTGTAAACAGTACCACATTACTATCAAAGACCTTGCAACTGCTGCCGAGAGAAGCAGTCACTGGCTGTGGCTGAAGCGGAAGGAGACGGTATGGGCTGCTAAATAACCAAATGAAGCCTCCGGTGCGACACACACCCAGGTCTGATCAGCCTGTGGTAGGCCAGCCTCGGGTGAGGGTGTATTGTGATAAAAGGCCGAAACACCCAATGAGGCCGGGGTGCACAACTGAGGATGTGTCGTATTGGAGGCACCAGGCGGTCATTCCCCAATTCAACCCCACCCAAGAGGACATCTCCAACAACAGCGCTTGCTGAATATCAAGGGATTGTGACATCTAGTCCTAGTAAATATATTCCCGTTTTACTAGTAACAATTGATTAGATACTAAAATTTTATTTTTAATTACTAGTAAGTATATTTAGTTAATAATAACAATAATTATAATAATAGATGGATAAATAGATACCAGTAAAATGGAAATAGTTACTATTAACGAATTAATGGGTGATATCTGATCTGAAAAAAATGTGCAATTAGTTACTAGTAACTAATGGAATAATCACTAGTAACAAAAAACAAGTACTAGTATCTAATGGACAGATACTAGTAAATAAAGAATACATTAGCTTCATAAAACTTCAGGTGTTGGCAGGAAAGAGCCGGACCAGATGTCCTTTTCCAAAGTCTATATCTATGTATTTATGCAAATTACCAAATTTTGAGATATCTTCAAAATATTGTTAATATTTGCTATTCAAGTTAAAGATATCTTCAATTTTATCACTAATACTTACTCCAGTTTTAGATATCACCTATTCAATTAGTTACTACTAGTAACAATTTCCATTTTACTATTCCCTATTATTGAGATACCGGTGCATATTTTTCAGTTACTAGTAACTATTCTATTCTAACTAGTAGGAGTAAATCTTACTATCAACCAGCAACTAAAAGAATAATCACTTGTAAAAAAAAAAAATTAAGTACTAGTATCTTATGAAATGTTGAAAGTAAAACGGGAATAGTAACTAGTAACTAATGAATATCAGTAGCTTTTAAATAGTGACCAGTAAGTTTTAAGGGAAAAAATGTTAAAACAGCTGGCCATAGTAGGCTACAAGTCTATAAGTGTTGCACAGTACAAATTATTTTGATAAAAATGTAAAAACAAAAACTCTGTCTGTAGAATTGTGTTTTGTTTTGCATGACTGATAAGACCAAATGAGGAAGCTAAATGTGAGTCTGCGTCAGTGGTGTGGTCTACGTGATACGCAGGTATACGCCGTATAACCACCGGGCACGTGCAGAGGGGGGTGCGATGGGTGCTTGAGCACCTGCCCTTTTGCCCTTTGCTGCCCAAAGTGCCCTTTTTTCAAACGCGAAATTTCCTTCATTTTATTTATTTTAAAAGTTGTAAAGGCCGTTTTTGTCAAGGCCTCTCCGATCAAACTATTATTAAAATAAATCAATAATAATTTCGCAGTAAATAAAATAACCCACATTATGACCTTTCACCTGATGACCTCATCCGTGACGAGCCCTCCCGTTCAGACATCGTTAGTGATTCAGCAGCTCTGCCTACAGGACGCCTTCGATCCGCCGGTAAAACGGGTTTGCTGCAATGTGCTTGTTGTGGATTGTTGCAAAGAGAGCAGCACTATGGCGAGTGGATAGTGCCACGGATAACCTAACAAAGGAGACTGTCGTGTGACAGCTACGTGTGTGGAAGTGGATAGGCTACTCCGTCAGTGCACAACGTCGTCAATAAGCCCGTCGCCGTCAGGCTTGACCCCCCCTCCCTCCCTCCAAACTTCGACTTCTTCTTCTTTTTTATTGGCGGTTGGCAAACTAGCTGAGAGGTCCATTAGCGCCACCAACTGTGGAGTGTGGAACCAGAGATTATACAGGAGTACAGCCCTACATGCTCCAGCCTTTTAGTCATTAAAAGTGTTGCTGTAAAATTAAAGTTTACACAGAAATTTAAAAGGACGGTAATCTAATGGATATTTATTCGAAGATATTAATGACCTTAAATTTGTAAGTTATGTGAGCTGAGAAGTTTGTACTATTAAAAAAACACTAGGCTACATTAGCTTTGTTGGTATGATGTCTATGTCCGATTTTGTAAAAGGCTCTTTTGTAAATCAAACTAAAAGGAAATGTGAAAATAACTAGAAATATGACCACTGTTCGATGAACTCCTTGAGGCAAAACACTTTTATGTAGTTTTAACCTCCCTTCTATAAAGTAACCATCGAATCTTCTCTTTTTCATCTTTCCTATTTGCAGTTTGTATTTTTATGTGTTGTAAGCACAGACTATATGTATTCCTGTATGCATATTTAATACTGTTAAAGACTAATAAAGAGGAAAAAAATCTTTCCTATTTGTTCTCTTCAGTGGAGTGATTCAATCTGTCTTGCTGTATTGTTATGTCATCACATGATGGCACTGTTGCATTTTTTGTCAATTGCACAATTTAATAATGCATTTTAGGCTGAAAAGTCGATAATATCTTGTGAGTTAATGTTTGATTATCATAAGATTTCAATAGGCATCTAGGTTGCACATTGTTAACTAATGCACAAGTGGTAATTTATTAAAAAATACGACATATAACGTCACTTTAGGTGATGGGCCAGCGGAGATTTCATGCATTTAGACAATCACCATCGAGAGGACCCCACTTTTGCAAACAATTTATAAAGTTTACATCAAATGAAGAAAAAATGTTGCCACTAGTACTTCTTGCAGATTTTTTATCAGTAAGGTTGTCCAAATTACTTTTTTCGGTGTTCTGTCGATTTATGCTACCGGGTTCTCGCGCATGCGTGTTCCACAAGCGTTGTCTGTTTCCCCACCCATAAATCTATGCAACCTTGGTGTTGGTCATGCCGTCAAGACACTGGCTGATCGTCAAAAAATAATAATTAGTCTATCAGAATATGATACCCCTGATAAATTAAATAAAGATGGCATAATATAGTTTATATTTCAACATGCTCCCCATCTTCAAAAAAAGATGTCCTTATACTGTGAGAGTTACACCTTTTATGGGATTGGAAATGAATAAGTAATCATCGGAAGCATTTTTTCTTTGTTGATTTGGGTAACATCAAGAATAATACTACAAATGACAATGGCATTGACAAGGTGTTTTACTTGAAATTTGCAAACAGAATTATGACACTTAATTTAGACACAGGGCTAGTTTTAGTCAGAACTCAGTAACCATTTCTGGTCACCCTCAATTCAAACAGTCAGAATGCTGGTGGTGGCTCCACAGCCTCTGCATATTATATATATATATATATATATATATATATAAAATAAAAATCCCCCTCTCACCCCTTGCGGGGTGGTATGTGTCATCCTCAAGCTCGGGTCCTCTACCAGAGGCCTGGGAGTTTGAGGGTTCTACGCAGTATCTTAGCTGTTCCTAGGACTGCACTCTTCTGGACAGAGACCTCTGATGTTTTGCCTGGAATCTGCTGTAGCCACTCTCCCAGTTTGGGGTCACAGCCCCAGTGCTCCGATTACCACTGGGACCACTGTTGCTCTTACTTTCCACATCTTTTCTAGCTCCTCTTTCAGCCCTTGGTATTTCTCAAGCTTTTAGTGTTCCTTTCTTTCCATATATATATATATATATATATATATATATATATATATATATATATATATATATATATATATATATATATATATATATAATTCAATATATAGCCAAGCTTATTAAAGAAAATATTCATATGGCATCTTAAACATTTATATAAGAAATTGTGATTTAATTACATATTTTACCAGTAGGCCTAACTGTAACAGATAACACTTACATTTATTTTGTAATTAAGTTATTTCACTAAATTGCATGTATGTAGTTAGCCTAATCCCCATCACTGCCTGTATGTTTGTCTACAGTTGAACATTAAATGGTGTTCTTCTTGGTATAGAATCATGGGACCTTTATATTATGAGCATTAAGTGAGTCGGTAATTACGTTTGTATCATTGTATAATAGTATGCTGGTTTCTCTAAGTGTAACATCCCGATGGAAAATGAAGAACTTCACTGAGGGTCTTAACGCGCCATTAGTAGGCGTACTTTTATACTGGAATTCTAATGGCGCGTTCGAGACTGGTCGTAACTGGGATATTTCCCAGTTGAAACTTCCGACTTCCGACATCAAAGCGTTCCAGGTGCATGGTGGTGCATGACGCCGAAAGTGAAGGAAAATCATGGGTGACCATGACAAAGTGAACACACAGTTGCACCCTCAGCAGTGCTTTAAGTGTTAATTAAAAGGATGGCAGTTTAACTGCAACAACTGAAATAAATAGCCCATACGTTACTAGTTATGTGTACCACAAGTTGGTAGCCCTGAAGTAAGTCAATGTTGTTGGTTACACTTCCTAATGTTTTGGCATTTTTAACAATAACTTTTATGCAGAAAAGATGACTTTATGAGATTCTTTACTGTAGCCAGCTACCGTATGTGTAAAACATATTTCTACATCAATATACATGCAGAACAAGTTTTACTGCATGATCGTATTTATTATTTTAATTCAAATACATGCAAATATACGTTTTGTTGCCGTTTAGTTTATGGTTTACCATTTACAAAGTGTGCTTCCATGGGCGCTGACATTGTTTTCTGATGTCATTCAGCTGCTACTCGTGAAGTCGGGGTACAAATTTTTTCTCCGAGTTCACAAGTAGGAAATCCGACTTCAAGTGGCGTTCCGGGGTACTTTTCCTAGTTGGAGGTCGGAAATTTCCCAGTTCCGAGTTGCCGGGAACGCAGCATAATATACGTCGCCGTGACGTCGCCGCCGGAAGAAGTTCTTTCCATGCTCTCGCCGCCAAGTCGCCGCGGGTCTTCCGTCTGCAGTCCCAATCACTCCCATTCAAAAATCCACACGGTCTGGCGGCGACGGCAGGGTTGACTTCTCCTACTCCTTCTCCTGGTAATCCACGTTTTGGCACTATCCACTCGTCATATGCTGCCTCCGTGGCCTGTGACCGGGATCTGACGTCAGCTACCAAACAACAACACAGCTGCGTGGCGGCCACTCGGTCACAACTAATGTGAATCACTGAAGGAGATGTGAAACGCGAGCAAACGCGAACTACACTCTTTTAGTGTTTTGGTGAGCCTGCAGAAGCTGCTGCCGCTCACCATGTGACACCATGACAGGAACGTTAAAGTTACTGAAACACAGAAAACGAGCCAGATGATGCTGATGTTTCCGTGACGTTACCTGGTGAGTGAAAATAGCTTATAGGCCGATGTTATCATTAACGCTATCAGTAACGGAACTGTAACAGTATTGTTGGTCTATTTAATCTAGAACTAGTTAACTAACGTTAATGGATCAGTGAATGCGGGTTACTGTGTGTGTGTGTGTGTGTGTGTGGGTGTGTGTGTGTATACAGTAGCAGTTACCGGATTCCTGGATTGAGAGGATGTGGACCCCTTTTGGTGTCCTCAGTCCTAATATTCTGCAATGAATGAGTTTTGGTGATAGAACTGCACACAGGCCTGTTCATTGTTATTACTGCTACTTAAAAGCCTCAGCTTTCCATTATTGTTAATAACAGTTGAGACTTGCTCAGTGAAATGTGCATTGAAAATTGCCAGCTGATAAAACCGGATTCATATAACATCTAAGGCTAAATGTAGCTGAGTTAGATGGTGATTAACATTAAACATGAGACATTTTCACCATAAATTGGTGCAGAAAATGTCTCCAGAATGCAGGAAATTAAATGTTTAATACTCAAAATCTTCTGGGGAGGACCCCAGACCCCCAATCATGTACTCACCAATGAATATTTAAAAAATACTATTAAAGTATCTTCTAGTCTTGATCTCGTGACCTCAATATTCTGGATTGTCACATCTCATATGCTAAGTGTTTTGTCACAACTCTAATCTGAGCCCTAAAATGTCCCCACCACGTTTGAACTGAAAGTGACGCCTTTCCCACCAGTAACTATCATTGGATGTTAAAGTCTTTGCGTTGTTGATAAGACACAGCCTAAGCAGTCCTTCAGAATGCTCTCTACATGTAGGCTACATGCATACTATTAGTGAGGGTAGTGGCGCTTATGGGACGTCACGCTGGGACGGGGGGAGATCACAGTATACTCACTAGAAAAAACTAGACTACACCACTGGTCTGCGTGATTGGTTTCAAGGTCAACCATTTTCACCTGTCAGCATTAACTCACTCCACTGGAGTTATAAAAACCAAAACAGGGTCAACAGCTTTTTCAAACTTCGGATTCACTGTTTTAGTATCAAAAGTGCTGCGTTTAAAACAAAAACCTTCAGAAGAGGAAGTAACACACACACACAAAGTGTTGAGTTCACTCTGACATTTCTTTCCTCTACAGTCCACAGGGAGAAAACTGACTCAAAGACTTTGAAAGTAAAATAATAAAATGTTGGATTAAAACTCACCCTGCTACAGACTTAAGTTTTCCTCCTTCTGCTCTGAAGACTCAAAATGGATTCTCAACTGACTGAACACTTTTAAGCTTCAGGTTCCCTCCCTGTTCTCATGTAGCTGGATCACCTGGTTAGTGTTGCCCCTCCCCCCTCCATTTACAGGAAATCAGGTGGCTCTGTGTGTGTGTGTGTGTGTGTTGTGTGTGTGTGTGTGTGTGTGTGTGTTGGGCACACAAACCTATTTAACATGATGTGTTTATGATGTGTAGCTGCTGAAAGTAAATGATTCATTCTGTTCAAATATCTTCATCTACAGCCTCTGTTACAGTAACAAAGTAACTGTAGGAATCTTTAATAGCATTAGAGATGTTCAATACTCTCTTGGTGATGTTCATGAATTACTGTTAAATTATTCCCACATGGCTTATGCACAGTCCAATGCTGAAGTCTGGGAACTAATAGGCCTAATTGTTCAAGAATCACCAAAGTTAATGTAACTTCTTAGCCATCCATCTCTGAATGTGTTAACATGATGCAGGTGATTTAGTCCAGGACACGGCACAAGGTTTAGCTTAATCCCATATATTACAGGGAGTTGATCCTGATGTAATGGGATTATTTCTGGCATGTTAATAAATAAACCATGGTCTATAATCTAATGTGAGCAATAAAGATGTTGGATCAGAGAAAATTAATGTGTCCATGTTGTAAACAGTACTAGGCCTACATTATGAGATCTACACCAACAGACTATTGATGACTAAAATAACATCTTCAGTTTCCTTACTGAGTTTTCAGGTTTTAAATATATTCTATGATGAGATTAATAATCACTGTAACTAAACTATTTGTACTCAGCTAAGGAGTCAGAATGTTATTTTGCTGCAGGCAGGATTCATTTTGCTTCCTTGCTTCATTGTTTTTCACGGGGTGTGATGGTTTGGAGCGCCAGGCTATAAGGGATGACCTGTATGAAGGAGTGTAATGCTGTCCATTGATTGAACAAAAGAGGACTCACTATTTTCTTTTCATTTGATATAATATTCAATGTTTTGATCCCATTTAGTTTTATTTGTCTTCTACTCTGAGATATTAATGTGTAGTGCTTAACAGCCTGCTTTTACTCTCAGCTGTAATCAAGTGTAATCAGTGGACTGTATTTAACTGCCTTAGAGTGATTCTGATTTAGATATTGCAATGCAGGTTTTCCCTTCTGCTTAATGTGTTTAGTGGAGTTAGTTATTGCCTACTGTTTTTTCACTGGGACTTTGAGAAGACAAGAAAAACTGAGTTTGCCATTTCATGTGTTTAAGTTGGAGAAATCCTTTTAGAGTGTTTGAATCTATCTCAGCCTCGATTTTTTGAAACCAGTGTTACATCAGCTTTACATCGAGGTGGTGATGCATAATATCTTGTTATCATACCATTGATAACAAGGGATGGGGAGAGGTGGATGATGATCATTCTTTTGCTTTACATCTTTACTTTTATTACCCTGACTACATTTTTACTTTTGGAGAATTAACTACAGATTAATTATTAGCCTCTGTGGACTGATTATTATCTATATTTACGGAATTCATATTAAAGGACTTAACATGCACTAAATTATTAAACATGCAGCAGCATCAACAGTTTTCACACTCTTCTTCTTCTTATCTTACATCAGTGTGTGTTATTATTTGATCATGACAAAGGCTGCAGCATCAGAATCACACTGTCTTTGCTTAATTTGCATGAAACAATAAAACAATAAACAAACAAACACGCTTTTATGTGTGGAAAAAAACAAACAGGAACATTAACAGAGAAATAACTTTCTGATCTTGGTTCATGTCTTCCACATTGAGTAAGGAGCTGCTCATCTTTGTTTTGATGAGGAAAAAGATTCTGGGAAAATGAGGCTGGACTTAAAGTTATCAAAGAGTTGTGAAAGTCCAGACTTCTTTTCTTTAACCGGACCAACCGGAGCCTCCAGCTGTCAGTGCTGATCCACAAAAAAATCCATACGCGATAAAAGAAGTGTGAAAAATTAGCTGACACGTTTTAAACTTTGTTAAATGTGCCACTGCGCTGACAGGACTCACATTTCTCACATTAATATATATATATATATATATATATATATATATAAAATCCCCCTCTCACCACTTGCGGGGTGGTATGTGTCATCCTCAAACTCCCAGGTCCTCTACCAGAGGCCTGGGAGAGGACCTGCACAGTATCTTAGCTGTTCCTAGGACTGCACTCTTCTGGACAGAGACCTCTGATGTTTTGCCTGGAATCTGCTGTAGCCACTCTCCCAGTTTGGGGGTCACAGCCCCCAGTGCTCCGATCACCACTGGCACCACTGTTGCTCTTACTTTCCACATCTTTTCTAGCTCCTCTTTCAGCCCTTGGTATTTCTCAAGCTTCTCGTGTTCATTCTTCCTGATGTTGCTGTCGCTTGGGATTGCCACATCTATCACTACTGCCTTCTTCTGCTGTTTGTCGATCAACACGATGTCTGGTTGATTAGCCATCACCAGTTTGTCAGTCTGGATCTTGAAGTCCCACAGGATCTTAGCTCGGTCATTCTTAACTACCTTAGGAGGTGTCTTCCATTTTGACCTTGGGACTTCCAGCCCGTACTCATGGCAGATGTTCCTGTACACTATGACGGCTACCTGGGGAGGCTGTGGCTCAGGAGGTAGAGCGGGTTGGCCGTTAATCGGAAGGTCGGCGGTTCAATCCCCGGCTCCCCCAGGCTGCGTGTCGAAGTGTCCTTGGGCAAGACACTGAACCCCGAATTGCCCCTATGAATGTGTGTGAATGTTAGTTTCCGTTTGAGCACTTAGGCTCAGTGTATGAATGTGGGTGAAAGGTGAATGCAGATGTAGTGTAAAAGCGCTTTGAGTAGTCGAAAAGACTAGAAAGGCGCTATACAAGAACGGAGCATTTACAAGTACGGAGCATTTACAAGTACGGAGCATTTACCTGGTTATGGCGTTCCATGTATGCACTTCCTGCCTGCATCTTACACCCTGCTGTTATGTGCTGTACTGTCTCAGGGGCATCCTTGCACAGTCTGCACCTGGGGTCCTGCCTGGTGTGGTAGACCCCAGCCTCTATTGATCTGCTACTGAGTGCCTGTTCTTGTGCCGCCATGATTAGTGCTTCTGTGCTGTCCTTCAGTCCCGCCTTTTCCAACCACTGGTAGGATTTCTTGATATCAGCCACTTCTTCTATTTGTTTGTGGTACACGCCGTGCAGCGGCTTGTCCCTCCATGACGGTTCTTCACCTTCCTTGTCCTCACCTTCGGGTTTCTGCTGCCTGAGGTATTCACTAAACCCTTCATCTTTGGGGGCCATCTTTCTGATGTATATATATATATTGATCTGCATAAATGAACGTTTTTAACGTGCTTTTAACTGCTGATTAAAACATGAACACTCAAATAATCCCAGCTCATAATAAGCATCATGTTTATCGGCTGGTTTCTCCACAAATCTCTCTAAATAAAGATGAAATAAGGGATCAATGATTGTGTGTGAGAAACATTAACAGCCAGTTATTTCCCAGGAATCCTTTCACTCAGTGACTTCCAATCACACTCATTGATAAGACACAGTGAGGCAACGAAGCTGTCGGAGGTTCAGAAGAAGCTGTTAATGGTGAATTATGGTGAGCAAACAGCAACAGGCTCAAAGAGTTTCACCATCTTTAGCTGCTTCGCTCAGTAAAGTGGCATCGAACCTGATCAATACTATCTAAGCCAGTACTGATCGGACCAGGTTTGGCCCCCTTACCCGAGCCATTGAGAGTCCCAGTGTCAGGACATGTAGATGTGTTGTTCTCCACTGGTCATACTGGTAAACATTACTGGTTCTTCCCTTTGTGTTGCTCAGCAGTTACCTTGTTCAGCTGCTACTCAAACATCAGAATTGTTTATCAGCAATATTAATATTAATAATGATGTCAGCGCTTCCTGAAGCTGCACTGCTCCACTCTCTGTTCTTATGTTTGGATCATCCTGCTGTTCGCACTGATGCAGTACATTTACTCAAGTACTGCCATGCTTGTACTTTACTTAGTATCCACTACACTTCAGAGGGAAATGTAGTGCAGTAGAAGTAACAAGATGGCGCTAGTGTGTGCGGCGAATCGTCTGCTCAGTGCTTTCTTCGCTGTTGTTTTGTTTCTCTGTCTGTGTCGCAGAGATGTCTCAGCCTTATTTGTGTACAATCGCCAAGCTCTTCTTAACATTCGAGCCTCAGTGGAATCGCTGCTTCCAAAATGCAATCTGGGAGACCAAACTTTAATCTCCCTCCCTTCTTATCCAGTATACCTATAGGCCTGCGGCGCTTACCCAGTGCCTACTCCCGTAAGAAACGTCTTAGAAGACGGGGAAAGCGGGGAGGTGTACTGGTGAGATATTACTCCCGCTCAAACTGATGTCTGCTACCCGGATGAGGAAGGGACAGGAGGGGGAAGCACACGACCACGGGAAAGGGAAGAAGTTGAGTTAGTAACATGCATTAATGGGATGAGGTTGCACTCAGAGGGAGAGAGAGAAGAGGAGAGAGGAGCTCAGTGCATCATGGGAAATCCCCCGGCAGTCTAGGCCTATAGCAGCATAACTAAGGGATGGTTCAGGACTCACCGAGCCAGCCCTAACTATAAGCTTTATCAAAAAGGAAAGTCTTAAGCCTACTCTTAAATGTAGAGACGGTGTCTGCCTCCCGAACCCAAACTGGGTAAGTGTTGACCTTTTTTTGCGCAAATGTTTATATTGAGCTAACTCCCCTGTTGGTATGGCGCATTTTCCTCTGTGGGATCCATTGTCTCGGGAACACGAAGTTGCCAGCTTGCTTGGTCGCTTGACTACTGGGTTTTTGTGCGTAAGTTCCTGCCACCAGAAAATCCTGAATACTAGGGTTAAGTTATGTAGATCGGGTTAAGCAGTTTTTGAGTTTACTCTATGGTCTGTCCTGCACACTAGTTAGGTCAATACTATACATTTCTTTTGCAGGATTGATTACTGTTTGTGCACTGGTGGTGTTAATCATGGCAGGAGTAGATGATTTCATTGACATTCCTTCGGAGGAACTTTTGGAACAGTGTACTAGGGATCAGTTGTTATAGCTGATCATTTTAAAATCAGCATAGGCAACAGGAGGTTAAAGGAAAATGTTAGAGCTATTATAACAGCACATTTGTATGACATGGGTGTTTTAATGCCTGTACAAAAATCACTTAGTCCTACTAATTTGGCTTTGGATAATTAGTCTCAGGATGCAAAAAGAAATGTTGATATTTCTTTTTGCATCCTGAAGTTAGAGAAAGATAAGGAGTTAGAGTTGCAAAAGATGCGGCAGCAAGCAGAAGTTGATTGAGATGAGTATTGGCACTGGAACAAAAGAGGCAGCAAACAGAAAGCGCAAAGTTAGATATAGAAAGTTTGAGGCTGAGGTTAATTAAAGAAGGTACATTATGTGACTTCTCAAGGAATGAAGAGTTGGCTCGGGTCAGAGATAATTTACGTGATATTTTGAATAATTTGCGCTTGGTGGCTAAATTTTGTGACACAGATGTTGATGTTTTCTTCACTTTGAGTGTGTTGCAGGTGCGAGGGGCTGGGTTGATTCAGATCGTATAGTTTTGCTACAATGTGTGTTAACGGGGCAGGAGGTTTTTTCCTTGTTGTCTGTGGGAGACAGTCGTGTTTATGCCAAGGTTAGAGCAGCTTTACTGAAAGCCTATGAATTAGTCCCTGAAGCATACATCAGCGTTTTAGAAGTTGGAAAAAGGGAGATAAACCACATCTTGAATTTGCCTGTGATTTGGTGACTCACTTTAGTCGATGGTGCTTGGCCTCAGATGTAAAAGATTTTGATCGTGTAAGTTGATGGTGCTTCAACAGTTTAAAAATTCAGTCCCAGAGTGAATTGCCATTTCCAGAAGTGAACAGAAAGTGAAAAGGGCACTTCTCATAATTATTTATTTAAAAAAATAAACAAAACATTAAATATATGAACAAAACTCTAACTTCCTTCCAATTTATTTTATTCCTTCACACCCCCGCATTGTTTAATACTCAACATTTTTACTTCTCTACAACATAATCAGTTCACACAGAGACCACGGTCTTAGTATTCACTAGGTTTGTCGCAGGAGAAGAAACTCTGCCACAATGTGCATGTTTTCTATGCTACTAGTATATATTTAGAATAAATGACAGCACCAAGGAGAGGGACATAAGCAACAGAATACTGAATAGCCTGAATACATTAATGTATTGATCAAATAAATTATTATTATTATATTACAATTAACACACACACACACACACACACACACAATTATGGTGATATGGACTTAGTTTCACATTTGAAGGAGGGCTGTCTGTATCAGTTTGTTTGCATCTATAGATTTATTCTAAATTAACCAAAACAAGCTAATTTGCATATGATCGAATTTTAATTAGTTAAGCCCTAATTTGCATATTAATGTGGCGATTGTGATAACGTTATTAGACACAAATGTTACTGTGTTTTCTCCCCAATAAATACATTTGTTTGAAGGGAAGTTGTGCGAAAACATGAATAAATCTACTGTATATTCATTTTTTTAAAGAGCCCAGGAAAAAGGGCACTTTCTCTGCATGCATTGCGATTCCCCACAGGTCAATTTCAAGTAGCCTGCTATTTAAAAACGATAAAAAATTCTTTGTGTGGTTCATCAGCTCCATCTCCCTGGTTCTGGTCTCCCTTGTTCAGATGTTGTCCTTTCTTTCTGTCCTCTTCTGTGTTCTGTATCCACATGGGATAAACTCAACTCCAGAAAGTCCCCTTTTTGCTGCACTGTGTGTGTAACTGAAAGAACCTGAACATCTATGTCTCTGGTTGAGATTGGAATTAGCATTGGTTAATATATTTATCCAAATAACAATAAATCAGCTATTTCTCAATATTTCAATGATATGTTTAGTCAGTCAGAAATGCTTATCTCTTTCAATATAGATTTGTAGCTGCTAAAGTAGCAGAAGTAAAGGCTTTATACGTTATTTAAGGAAACATTTTGAAGGCATGGCAAGTTTGTTTGTATAGCACATTTAAACAACAAGTTAATTCAAAGTGATTTACATAAAACATAAAAGCAACAGGGAAATATAAAAAAGTTTTAAAGCAACATAAAATATATTAAAAGTTAAAGTAATACAATCTGTAACAGAAATGAATATCAGAAAATTCATTTCTGACATGTTGTGTGCTAGCATTTGTAAATAAGACAAGAAACATCCATAGTTTTGGTGTTGGGTAAGATTGTACCTGAAAAAAGATGTGACTACATATTTGACAAAAGGATCTTAGCGATTGTAAAAAAAACAAAAACAAAACTGTAATATTAATCTTAAAATTGTCAGTAATTGTATTTAGTGGAATTGTGAAACTAACCTTTTTGGTGAAACAGTTCAATTTGCAATGAAAATCAATTATTATGTTTACTACAATATATTTGTCAGAGAGCCATCGAGTAAAGTGTCTCAAAGTGTACTTGCTCATGATAAATAGCATTGTTAGTGTTTGTTTGATTAAAGTACAAGCAGTTTTATTAAATATTACATCAAGTCAATTTCCCAGAAAGATAAATCACAGTTTGACCCAAGGGGCTTTACAATAACATGGCCCAGTCAGAGCCTCTCCACACACATGCTGCTGCTGCTGCTGCTGCTGCTGCTGCTGCTGCTGCTGCTTCAGCCTCTCTGGATCATCAGGACACAGCTGATCCTCTCTCAACACCACCACCTTTCTGATCACTCACTCTCTGACAGAGATCACTCCTTCCAGCTGATGAGAGAAGAAGACAGAGAGCAGAAGTCATAAATCAGAGTTTACAGAGACTCCCTTCATCAGCTGTCAGTGATGCAGCACATCCAGTATAAAGACCAGCAGGGACTTCAGTCCTGTTCAGACCAGAAGTGGAGGCTGGCTGTGTAGCGTAGCCAGCTTCCTTTCAGCTCTCATGTTAACGTATTGGAGTGACCACACTGAGACCTGCAGAGACTTTGGCCATCAGCTCTGTTTACTCTGCAGGTTTCACTCAAGTACACAGTGGAAATAAAGTATTGAGAGTCCCTGAACGCATCATGACTGCAGAGACAGAGAGATATTCACTGCTCACTGTAATGATGGATTTACTGCTGTTAGAGCTCAAAGCTGTTAAAAACCAGCCGCTCAGTCACATTTGAAGATTTCATCTACTTTTGAAATATTACAGGACAAATCTGTAAATATGGAGTCTGTTCTAAAAACATTTGGACCAAACTAAAGACTCATGGACAGATATATATATGATGTTAAAGGTCCTAAAATGTTCAAAGACTGAACAGCTAAACATCAGCTCAGGTTACTGGACCTCAGCAGAGGTTCTGGTATGTAGAAAGACCACATGTTTACAAAATGTACTGATGGTTCTCTGAAATTAGAGCCAGTGATTTGCAGGCTTCAGTCAGACTGATCTCAGAACTGTGACAAAGATGAACTGATCAATAGTTTAGTGTTGAGAGAAAAAACACTTTGAGATCAGATTTGATGGTCCGACAGTTTGATGAATGAGGACCACTGTCTCTATACATGTTGTGATGCTGTCAGCTGGAATCCAGCTTTATTTCCTGGAGACATGAAAACAGCAACAACAGTCGTCTTCACCAACGACTCGAACACACAACATTCCAACAAGCTCCTGGCTGATCTGATTGGCTGCCTGTTCTCTCAGTTCAACTCAAATCAATTTTGCTTTATTGGCATGAATGTCAAAGAACAATATTGCAAAGCTATAAAAAGATAATACAAAAGAACAATTCCTTTCACGCAGTTCATGAAATTATATATATATATATATATGTTGTCAACATTTTTCTTAGTTTAGGACATTGTATTGTGCTCAGGTAATTTGCCAGTGTGAATTCCCTTTTTTAGGGCCAGATAACATTGGTTTGGTCTGTTTGAGTTGGTGTTGCTGTCCTGAAGCTGTTGGGGACTTGTTACTGCAGAGAGCCTCAGGACCAGCTGGCTGAGGGGACTCTTCTCTGGTTTCAGCTCCAGGTATGTTAGGGCTTTGGGCCGTTGTAAGAGCAACTTAAATTTGTCAAAACCAAGATGGCCGACTGATGGACAGAATAGCTGAGCAACTCAGATAAATCTTGCCATTCTTCCAATTAAATGATACCCCTGCAGGTATATAAAATTTGGTAACATATAGTAACAACTAAGGAGTAATGCAATTGTTAAACTTTCTAAGGTATTGATTTTTTGCTGGGAGGAAATTTGATTAATCATCTGTCCACTAAATTGGACATTATGCATTGCTGTTTCAACTACTATTAACTCTTACTAAGACTTTTTCTTGAAAATACTTCATGTGCACTAACTGTTTTGGATGTAAATCAGTGGATTTATGTTACAATTGCAGTTTTTGTAACAAAAACAATATTTTGTGCATATTGTTATTAGTTCCATTATGCGAGTAACATTTAGTGTCTTGCTGCAAGTAACAGAAAGGCATTTAGGATGGTGGAGCAAATTCCATCAGAATCAAGTAAGAATAACACTAGTAGCAGTGATGATGAATGGCTGCCAGAAATAGGAGAATCCCCAATTGCGAGCAGTAGTGATAGTGGATCTGAGGATGCTGAGAAAGAGATAGGCAGATAACTCATAAGTGAGACGCAACATTTTTGCATGACATTAAAGTGTATTAGAATATGTCAAAATATGAGACCACATTAGCTTAACAGCATTAAAAAATATAGTTTTCACATACTATATTATTATTCAGTGGTTTGCTTAATACATATTTCGTCAGCTAAAATCTTACACGCACGCTGTCCACCCTATTGGACATGTAAAAAAAAACTACTTTTATTTTTCATTCCGCAAGAGCAATAAAAATACATAGGAAAAAAAATCCTGACAAAGACTATCATAATTTATGCATGAAAGGTCTAGAGGACTTTGGTTGTTTTTATCACCGCCTCCAGAGTTTTCCATTTAGTGACCATTTTGTACTTTTTTTGTAAAATTACTGTATAATTCACTAAAGTGATTAATCCAAGTATTTTCATCTTGGATCATCAATTCATCCTAATGGGTTGTTCCATTCCTCCCAGAACTGGTTAGATTCTAAGGATCCCCCAATTCCACAGATCTGGTTCTTGCTGTGTTGTTCGTTCTTTGTTTTTAGGTGGTCAAGAGCTGAGCTGTAAGTGTAGTGACCCAGAGAGTCCCTTCGTAGCCTGCCGTTGAACATGTACAGACCCAGTGTACGGCAGAGCTGTAAATTATGCATGCCGCTTGTATTAGTAAGCTTGTCAAAGCTGTTTCTAGCAGGACATTCAGGGAGGGGGAAGCAGGTGCTTCCAAGTAAGTGTTTGTCTCCCTGGGTGTTCATAGTGTCAGCTCTTTCCCCTGTTCCAGCATTCAAGTCCCCACAGAGTCATACATTTCCCATGGTTTTATAATGGCGAATTACATCCTCAAGAATAGAGAAAATATCTGGGTTGTAGTAGGGGGATTCCGATGGAGGTATATAGATGGCACACATGTAGACGTGTTGCGCAGAGCAAATCATCTTTTTGTTCATTTTCAGCCATATATATGATTCTTCTTTTTCAATAACTGTGATGGACTGGCACTTAACTCTCGTCAAGCTAAGTATCAGAACCCCTGACCCGAAGCCGTCCCACTACATGCCCACTGGACCCGATTCCAACGAATCTCCTCCATATCTGCTACTGTGCAATCACTCATGTGATAAATACTTCTCTGGCTTCAGGAACCTTCCCGACCACTTTCAACTTCCACTTCCGTGCCACATTGCTCTATACAATATCTGAAAAATCAGGCCCTACCTCACTCAGTGTGCCACCAGCTTCTGGTACAGGCCACGGCTATCTCTCGCCTCGCCTATTGCAATGCCCTCCTAATAGGTCTTCCAGCTTGTGCGGTGAAACCCCTACAAATGCTTACTAGTATGTATTGTCAATAGCAGATCTCGTGCTGTATTTGATGCTTTGTTGATGCTTGTATGTTGTCCTCAAATGTAAGACACTTTGGATAAAAGCATCTGTGAAATGAGTAAATGTAAATGAAATGGGATTGTAAATAATATTGTCTCCAAGTGTGATCCGTTCAAAAATAGGACAAACACCAAAAACATAAAATTTATAAGATGGATTTAAAAAAATAATAATAATAATACCATTTTATTAATAAATTAATTAAAGAAAATAAAAAAATAAAAAGAGGAAAAGAGTGAAGTAAGTGAATTGATAAAATTTCTCTGTCTTTCTGTCCAATCCTGAAGCCTGTCACCATTCTCCTCTCACAGCTTCCCTGAGGAAAGCAGCCACTAAGAAGTTTGGAAGTTTACAGGAAATACTGGATCTCTGCTTTAATACTAACTGTGTTTAGTACAATACTGCTGAAATCAGCATGGACTGACTCCAACCCTCTACTGACCTCAGAGTCTCTAGTCTGCAGTGTGGACTCTCCACAAGATCAGACAACAGCTTCATGTCTGAATCCTGCAGGTTGTTGTTACTCATCTGCAGCTCCTTCAGATGGGAGGGGTTGGACTTCAGAGCTGAGGCCAGAGAAGCACAGCTGATCTCTGACAAACTGCAGCGCCACAATCTGAATAAAGAATAAATTATGGAGATAAAAATCCATTTCCAATCCAATCAAATGTGTTCAGGTTTTAAATGTGGAGCTCAACATTACTGTGTCCTAATCAATGAGCTTTTCTCTAAAATGAGTAGAGGGACTTTCATTTTGGTCTTTGTGACAATAAATTTCCATTAAACCTAAACCTGTGTGTGTCGCTGCTTGACTTCCGACCCCGGAAACACATTAATTGTTAGTCCCACATCCCCTGGATGCCATCGGGACGTAACAACAATAGAGAGAGCTGGGGTTTTCATGCACATTTTGATATAAAACACATGGTACCATGTTATGCAATTGCCTTTAAAATGTGAATTTAAGAATATAAGTAAAATTGAAGAAAAGTCAAAAATTCCCTTATGACCTCGGAGGGTTAATAACATGAATCCAGTTTGAGTTCAGGCAAAATTTGTAGCCAAACTCTTCAGACTGACACTCACCTTAAAAATAGCTGTTGTGATTTGTGCTCAGACAAACCCAGAAACAAGAGAACTAAAGGAAATAACACTTCTGTTATGGATTTAAAATTGGTAGATAAACACTAGACAAGAGTAGAATAAATGAACTGACCTCAGAACCTCCAATCTACAGTGTGGACTCTCCAGTCCAACAGACAGCAGCTTCACTCCTGAATCCTGCAGCTGGTTGAAACTCAGGTCCAGCTCTCTCAAATAGGAAGGGTTGGACTTCAGAGCAGAGGCCACAACTTCAAAGTGAGTTTCTGAGAGTCCACAGTTTAAAATTCTGTGATGAGAGAGATTATAAATGAAATTTAAAAAAAGGAAAAATTATAAAAGTAAGTATAACTTCAAATTGAATCTGAGACTTTATTATAAAAACAAACAGCATTTTGTTTCACTAACATGAGCAGCTGCAGCTTAGCTGGTCAGCCAGTCAGCCATTGAGCACAAGGTTTGTGGTTTGAAACTTGAGTTCTTATCCACATGCCCAAGTGTCCGTGAGGAACATAATGAACCACCAAGTACTGCTTTTGACAAAAGTGTTGTCACATGTCATATGGGTGCTGTCACAGGGTGCTGTTATTTGTGTTTGTTAATCTTTATTTAACATGATGTTCACTGAGCTTTGAAATCACTGCAGGTTGAAACTGCACTTGTATGTATTTACCTCAGGCATGTGCCTGTGTCATGATCATGTGGAAAGAGATGCAACTTTGCACCAGATAACGTTAGCAACTGCTCGGCATTAGCTGGCGAGCTAACTTTACCCTCTCTGTGACTCCAGCCTTTCTGATACTTTACTCAACATCATCTGAATTTTGATTGGTCTGATGGGCTTCAGCACATAAAACTTTATTGTTTTGTATCGTTATGTGGAGTTTATGTTGGGGTCTGTGTTATGCTTTTGTGGTTAGCTGCGGTGTTGTCACTGTATTCCCGGTATTCTTACATTTATAGCACAAAAGTGGCTGATGCAAGCAACAGAAAAAACATGTGTGTGCTTCATTTCTAGGTGAGATTTGAGCCCATTGGCAACAAGGGAGTTAAAATGTTATTAAAGTAATTTCATTGAAAAATGACATATAGTCACTTTAAGTTTTATCTTTGATTTATTCAGTTCTCAAAATAACTAATCCAGCTATATCTGAAACTGGATTTGGGTCCACAACCTGTTCCTGCCTGAGCACACAGTCAGAATCCTGACAAAATGGTAATTGATAAAAATTATCTGGTATTGGTAAAATGTTGGAAACATTGTCCCGCTGATGTCCATTCCACAGAGGGATATGGTTCCACTTGTTTGCAGTCCAAGTGTGCATGAAATGTTTCATGCACACTTTCATGGGGCGGGGGCTCCGCCGATGCATTGGTAAAACGGCCGTCAGTAAAATGCATGTTGCAGACTGTATATCAGACAGTGGCAGGTGAAAGTGCGACGTTTCCTGTCACCTGTCCTCCAACACCGCAGAACAGATGCCATAATGAACATACCTGCTGTAAGTTTTAAGTAAATAACATAATAAATTGGTTAACTAACTCACGGCGATGTTTATCGGTTTGATGCTCTGACTTAACGAAGCGTGACAGTGGAGAATGACGTATGACTTTTGGAATTTACTATAGTCATACGTCACCACCCCGTTTTAACAACTAAGCAACTTTTGCAACTTTAAGCACAAAATTAAGCTATTTGTCAAAAAATATTTGGCGAACTATGTGGGTAATCAACATTGTGAGGAAGTGACTCAGAAAAATATGAAATATCATAAAAATGTCAAAATACACTGGAGGGGGCTTTTAAACAATCACTCCAAGCTTTGGACCCTCACCACCATGAAGACTCCAATCAAGCACCACACAAAGGCTGGCCTCAGCTGCCCTCTCAGGTGTGTCTGACTGCAGAAAGAAAGACCCAGGTGAGCTTCCCTCCCCTATTTATAGACCCTGCCCCTTTCTCCACGGTGACATCTGCTGGTCACTTTTGATATCGACACATCTTGGTAGGGGTTTCATTGAAACAATGACTGACCAGCCTTTACAATTCTAAACTTCTCAGTGGCTAAGGCCCATTCTCTACTCAATTACACCACCTCATTGGGGCTGACCATTGACTCACATGGTTTCTCCAATCCCTGCTATGTAGACGATACTCAAGTCTAGGGATGCAACAATTACAGATTTTGTTGATACGATTATTGTCAGAGAAATAATCACGGTTTCACGATTATTACCATTATTATGCATTAATTAATTTCACAACACTAGTAATGACTAAAGATGATTGTTTATATTTAATTACATTAACAATTATTTTTCTATAATATGTAAGTATTATTATTAATATAAAAGGAATATTAACTTTTATTCCCCAGGGGAAATGTTATAAAGGAGGGGAATAATTAGTACTGTTACTGTCATCAGCTCTCATCCGTATATGTTCTAGTGAGAATGATGAAAGAAATTTAGTGCAGTGTTAACTGAAATGCATTTCATTGGTAGCCTATAGTCCTGAAAGTCTATAAGCTCCTGATGTTGTTAGTGTTTTACACCTGGCAACATTTTCTCAGCACAGACAGGAGGAGGCAACGGGATGGAACATTAAATGTTCAGAGACTGAAGGTCTGCAGAGGATTACATACTGTCTTCCAAACAGGCCCTTTCAGAAAAGAAGCGATTTGCACTGGGTGGAACCTGCTCAGCGCAAAAGTTCAACTGCTTAGGCATGCAAGCTGACCATGCAGTGCATGTTGCTCGACGCAACAACAAACCACCCCGGCGTGTCGCAAGCCAATGAAAATAATGGGCCTCGTAGCGCAGCGGGGCTGTCGGTGCAGTGAGTCTGAAAGGTTACAGCTGCTTTGTTTGTTTACGTTGCACTGACAACTCTACTCTCACCACTACGGCATTGATTGTAACACGTTGTGACACCTTTATATTTAATTCCCTAACAACTTGCTACGTTATTATTTATATTGTATTAGGCCTACCTTTACTTGGGCGTGCAACGCTGGGTGGAGATCCCGCAGGTGCTCCATCAAGTGTAATGTAGGTATTCGCCCCTTTAGCAGGAACATTTTCACGGCAAGTTTTTGAACAGGTGATCAGCCATCTTCAGTAACGCCCTGGTCAGACTTGGTGTACCCGAAATGCTCCCACACTGTCGACTTCAGCCGTCTCTTTCTGGTGGAAATAAAGCTTCACAGTTTGGTCCCTCTGCCATAGTTTAGCCGGTGTGCAGTAGCCCCTGATAAGCACGACACTTAAGCTGGTGCACCGGTCCTGTAACTTTTTGTTTTGTGCAAGTTGCCACAGTTTCGTTCCGTGCAACAGGAACACTCTAGCAGAGTCTTTACGATTAATTAACCGAGATGTTTTAAAGTGCGGTTAATTAGTGAAATCCAGTAATCGCTGCATCCCTACTCAAGTCTACCTATCCTTTCCACCAGATGACCCCACCATCACCACACTGATTGTCTCTCAGACATATCCTCATTGATGAGCTCTTGCCACCTTCAACTAAACACTGAACTCAGCCAAGCAATCTATCCCCCATAACATCTAACTACAAGTTGACTCCTCAACCATCACTCCAGTCTGGGTGGGGAGAAACTTGGGTTTCATGATTGATGACCAACTGTCCTTCTCAGACCATGTTGCTGCTGTCTCTCTGTTGTGACACTTTGCTCTATACAACATAAGAAAAATCAGGCCCCTATTTTAGGATGTCGCACAACGTCTAGTACAGCCAATGGATATCACTTGTCTCAAATACTGCAGTTCAATCAGCCCAAAAGGACTCATGTCACTCCATTACTCAATGATCTCCATTGGCTCTCCATGTCCTCTCAAATCAAATTCAAGTCACTGATGCTTGCATACAGAGTGACTGCTGGGTCCGCACCCATCTACCTAAACTCTCTAATACAGGCTTACATTCCTTCTCTGCCACTGCGTTCTTACAACAAATGCCGTTGGGCTCTGCCATCCCTTCACACAAAGCAATCTCAGTCCTGGCTGTTCTCATTTGTGACACCATGTTGGCTGAACGAGCTACCACACGCCATCAGAGCAGGGGCGTCCATCTCTAACTTCAAGAAGCTCTTGAAAAGTATTCCTCTAGTAACACTTCTAACCTCTAACATGCACTTCATGTGCTCTGTTTCTCATGGCTCCTTAAAAAACTCACTTGTCTTGATTTCTTTACTCTTATTCCTTCCCCGAGGCTTTTAACCAATTGATGCCGTATGCGTTAAAAGCTCTTAATAATATCTGTTGTTGCTCGTAGATTTCATACTTTACTGATGCTTGTATTGTTTTCCTCAAATGTAAGGTGCTTTGGAAAAAAGGGACAGCCAAATGACTATATGTAAATTATTAAATTTCTCCCATTACACTTCAAAAAAGGACCTGCAGACTCTGCTCTCTGTCTGTTTGACTGAACTCTGCAAAAAAAAGGTTTAGGAAAAGATAGTGTTTTAGGGTGAAATAAGAAGATTACATGACGGCGGATGGCTTACATTGGAGTTCCATGGAAGCCTGAGTAGTATGTAGCTGCAGTACCGGAGGCTGCAGTTTCAGGAGCACAATCCTAGGACCGGAACTGCATTTGTAGGACCCTTGTTTACTTTGATACTCTATGTTACTCTTGACAGCCCCCCCCCAAAGCCAATTACCCTTACCCTAACCATCACCTTACCTAAACCTAAGTTATTGATTATATGCATGTTGACTGACCGCTGCGCAGATCAGCTTCATGGCCGACGTGCTATCAGACAGGGTTGACCTCCTTCATGTTGTCATTACCACCACCATTCCACTAGATGAAGCTGTCGCAAAAAAACTACAGTCCTAGAACTGCAGTCCCAGGATTACGAGGGTCCTGAGACTGCAGCCTCTGGGACTCCAGCAATATATCCTGGGGTAGCACACAAATACCAAAAGGCCATAACAGAATTCTATTATGTTGTTGTAGTATACAGATTAATTGAAAACAAGCGGGAAGCTTCTGGTCTACAATATGAAGCCGATGCTGAAGTCCCTGAAACCTGCATTCTATTGAAAATCTAGCAGAGGGCGACTCTTCTGGTGCAAAAAGAAGTCCGGCTCCATTAGAAATAATGGGAAAATGTTTCTCCTTCTCAGCTGAATAATTACCCCAGTAAACACTTTCCTGATGAGTTTATGGTCTCAGTCGCTAGTTTCAAGTCTTCTTCAACACAGCATGATGTTCATTTAGTAAATTATGGTCCCATTTATTTTAAAATAGACCACAAAGCAGAGAATGTTTCAGGGCGGGATTATCTATGATTGACAAGTCGTTACCATGGCGACCCGTCAATCAGGCTACAGCCGACTCGTACCCTCTGCACTGTGTAAACTGTGGCACTGTGCTAGACAAACTTATCAACCTGTTAAAATGACAGTTAACGTGAGTTGCACCTAGCTAAGCTAGCTAGCTCCGCACATGGCCGTTAGCTCCGCCGTATCGTCACTTCTGGGCGCTTCCTGGGTGCAAAAACTCGACATGGCGGCGCCCTATAGGCCAAACTCGAGGCTTCAAAATGGTGGTCTGCAAACCAACAGGTGACGTCACCATGACTACGTCCATACAGTCTATGGTTAAAAACTATGTGAAATTTTGACTTCGCATTCATATACTTTGGTTTCTTACAGTTTACAGTTAATGTTACTAATTGTCTAATGTGCAGTGCAGTTAACATTTTGAGTTCCATATATCCTGTTTTAATATGTTATGCATCTCTATGTGTTAGTCAATTAATTGTTCTTCAAAGACTGGTTGTCCTTTTCCTGAAAAAGCAACCAAACATCCAGTGGGAACAAGCCTACTCAGGTTTACAAACATCATGGAGCAGAAATATTTTTATTTCATTTTAGCCTATATATATAATATCACTTTGATATATACAATTTGTGTGTTTAGAGTTTTAACCACATTATTTAATTAGTTGTGTGTAATTCTTGTTACAAACAACTAGGATAGTAATTCCCAACATACCCCACTTTTTAACCACAATGTTAAACTTAGTGGGGCACTAATCATTTCAAAAGATAGGCCACATACCAGTAAAACTACAATACTTTCTTACTACTCGTGTTTTTAACACCTCAACAAACAGCATAGCTCCACTTACTAACAGAGTGGATTGCTTCTTCCAGGTGTTGTTCAAATACACAGAGGAAAGAAAGTGTCTGTGTGTGTATGAAAGTGAATGAGAGGAGTGTAATTACACAAATTATATTACCACTAAATTAAGAATGCAAAATTCAAGCTGACACAACCAAGCTCAGAACAAATGAGTCTACAGGGCCAAACGCAAACTCAACAACACAGAAGGCCACAATAAAGCGCACAGAATTTTTTTTAGGGCTATAGACCCATTCTATGACAACATTATGAAAACAACCTTAATAGATAAATATGGACACACTGACACTCGTCACCGTCTATATTGATTGATCCAGCCCAACAAAATGGAAAATGCACAGACCAGCAGCACAAAGGCAGGATGATTAAACATGCTTTCACTCACAAGGCTGAGGGCTCACATGAGAAGAAAGGAGGTTCTTCCTCTGGGCAAACTTCTTGATGACTTTGGTAATGAGGTCACATAGCTGGTGGAACAAGCTACCACACACAACAGAGCCGGGGCATCCCTCTTTAACTTCAAGAAGCTTTTGAAAACTGATCTCTTTTGCGAAAACTTCCTCTTTTAACACCGCTAACCCCTAACCCCGAACCTGCACTTCCTCTGCTCTGTGTTCCTCAAATGTAAGCCACTGGAATAAATGTAGTAAGTGAGTAAATGTAAATGCAATGAGTCAGCTGGCCTGGGCAAGATAACTAATGTATTAGGTTGCAGCTGTCCTATGGTATTGCAAGTAAAAGTTTTTGAAAATGCATCTGCATATTCCTTCGAGAGTCTGCGGTCTCATTGTGGCCCAGCAGTGTTGTTTCACATTTTACAAAACAGTTTAATATTATATCCGACCAACCATGTACCTATTTCCTCTAAACGTTTGTTATGCTGGAGCGCCCGAATGTGCAGTCAGTTTCGGCACCGATGTATACCCTTACGTCTAAGTCCAATTTAATAGCAGTGTCCAGATGACTGATCTGCTGCTCTCATGTCTTTTATGCAAAGCGACTTACAATTGCTGTACATGTCAGAGGTCGCACGCCTCTGGAGCAACTAGGGGTTAAGTGTCTTGCTCAGGGACACAAAGGTGGATGGGTCACAGTGGGGGATTGAACACGGGTCTCTCACACCAAAGGCATAGTCTTATCCATTGCACCATCACCACCCCCGCCAACGCAACCCCGTCTTAAATGTTGAAATACCCTAATGCAGCATTTGATCTGCATTAAAGGCAGGACTGGATTACCAAATCTGAAACCAAATCTTCAGGATCACAATCCTTTGGATCTGCTTTGAAATACCCAATTTTCAGATAAGATCAGAATTTAATTCAAGATGAGATACTTTCTTTGATCATGAAGCCTCTAAAGAGAAACTAATAGTATAAAAAGAAATTATTGTGTTTTGTCACCTTGTGCATTTTATTATCCACACCTTACCAACCACTTACCAAAGCAACCAACTACAAACACCCTAGAATTCATCTGAAAACACCCTAACAATCACTATTGTTTGTGGCTGATAAACTGTCAGCCACAAACAATAGTCCCTCTCTTCCTCGCCATGGGATGTTATGCTGCATTCATTTGCTCCTCGCATGGTCCTATTTCCTGAATTAGGAAGCCATTTTTCTGTCTTCAGTGTGTTCATGTGCTTAAAGTCAGAATGTGGAAATGCCACCATAAAGATGTGTTGGATTAGGATTATCATTTGTTACTATACCAGTAGCTTACATTACTGAAACCACCAAAATATAACTTTATGTATTAATCTACTTCACTCTACATGGACAGCAAACTAACCGTAATAACTTAATACCATATTACAAATGACACCTTAGCAAATATGTATACGCAATGTGATTTTGCAACATTGTTTGAATGTTTCTAACCATCCGCCATGTTTCTACGTGTATGTAACCGCGTTTTTGACGTCATACATGTAAATTGTTGTTCCGACTTTAGTGGGCATTCACATGAATTTTCCCAGTTGGGAAATTCTTTTTCCGATTATTCAGACACCACATTAATGCACAATTATTTCAGAAAAAAATATGTGTGTATGCAACGGTGAGAGATGACTAATGTTTGATACACATATTATAATAGTTTACACACGTTTGTCAGTTAAAAAGATAATTTTAGTTAAGAAAGTTGCAGTTTGTCCTAAAACTGTTGAAGCATGCCTGGGATTAATTAGAAAGACCACAAATCCAAAAGTCGAGCATTTAAAATGTAAAGTTCTATGGACATTTTAACATAATATGCTTTAATTTGAAATCAACATTATTTAATAAACATATGCATTATTATTAACATCTTATTTCCGTAGGAATGAAGTTATGTTTTTGATGAATGTTGAAAGGTTTTATACTGTACATTTAAATGTACAGCTAAATTTAGACAGAATGATACCATTTATTTTAGGGTAATAACTTGCTTGTGGCATTACAGTATTTTCCCATTTGATAAAAATGTTATATTTTCAAGGTAAAAATGTTTGTTTTCTACACATTATGATATAACAACTACAATAATGTTCAGTTTCTTGATTTAGGGTAAGTCACTGTATCTACTACAGCAAAATACTAACTTTGAACTTTAGTCTTTTTTACAGAAACATTTTTTACAGTGTAATGTCACTCTACCAGCAACCACCAAATGGGTTAGAAGCAGTTCTCTTACTTTGTGTCTGAGGGTCCAGGAACATTACTGAAGACTAGAGGGGACTCTTTGGACTGGTCACTCTTCATAGACATACAGCTGGACACTGCATACTCTGCTCTGTCCTCCTCTTCCTGCACACAAACACTCATCTTGTGGACTGCAACAGTAATACGGACTGCGAGCTGAGGACACAAGAACCAGGAAACAAGTCTGAGAGAATAGGAAGTAACAAACATCGTTTCTTTCCTCTACAGTCCACAGGGAGAAAACTGACTCAGAGACTTTGAGAGTAAAATAATAAAAATGTTGTATTACATTTGTTCTCAGTCGGTTTAGTACACTAAGTTCTCAAAACTAGGCTACTTGTTTAATCTCCACATCATCTAGTCACTTGTGCAGATCATTAAAGCTTTGACTCAAACATTTATGCAAATGATTATGTACAACTGTCTGCTGTGTCCTACATTATTAATTGCTGTCATGTCGTTGATAACAATGTATTATACTCTCTCACAAAAAATCTTGCCGTTACTTTATTGTATCTGTCATTACAAGCAACATTTTTAACACCTTGTCACAATCTGTACATTTTTGTACATGTCAATTAGACTATTTTGTAAATGTGTCCTGATTTGATGAAGATAACGTTGTGATGTGAATCTGTCGCTCAGCAGATAGGAATGTCAGCTACTTCCCATGTTTACATTTCACATTTTTCCCGTTGTGCTATGCGTGGCTATGCAGTACTGCACACACTGTATCACAATGACATGCTCTGTAAACTAGTGCAAACCGTAAAAGTGCAACTGTGAATCCTTGCAACGTCGCCTGTGGCTTTGTACTCTTCAAACAGATGCTACAAGTGCAGCTTTGTGCAGCCACAGTTTACATCAGAAAAAACTCAGAGGACATACTGACAACATGGTAAACATTTTGACCGACGTATTTAAAAACAATGACACATGGATTGACTTGTTCACTGACATAAAGATTTATTTTGAGAGAGAGTAAAGCTTTAGAGCCTGTTGCTTTTGCAGGTAACCCACCGTGTTTGTTCGATCTGTTTCAACACAACTGTCTGGCACCGAAAACGAGCAGATGCTCTCGTAACTTACCTGGTTTCTGAATATAGTTTTATCATTAACACAGGCCTGTCTGTAACAGGGATTGTTGGTAGCTTATATCGAATTGCATCTAGAACTAGTGAATTTAACTAAAGTTAGTGTGGAGGATGAATGAATGCGGGAGACTCTGTGTGTGTGTGTGTGTGTGTGTGTGTGTGTGTGTCTGTGTGTGTAGTAGAAACAGCAGTTTCTGAATGCTTGCTTGTGCATTTAAAAGCTGGTGCAGTGAATATTCTAAGTTTGACAATGGTTTTGGAAGATAAGTGTGCTTGAGAAGATGTGAATCACCTTTTGTGTCCTCACTTTTACTGAGTTCTTAGTGTTCATGGTTAATACTCCTCCTGTTAAGCCTCAGCTTTCCATTATTGTTAATAATTGTTGCAGCTTGTACTCTCAGATGGGCACTGAAAATTGCCAGCTGATAAAACCTGTGCTCCAGGGACCAGATAACATCTGAGGGTAAATGTGTAGGCTACCTCTTACCTGGCTGAGTTAGATGGTGATAAACAATAAATAGTAGTCCAGAAAATCAGTCTGGTCTCCCCACCTGTAACTGTCATTGCAGTGTTGATAACACATCAGCACTCCCTCTGAAAGCTCTCAATAACATTCAGGTCCACACTTTATGAATTAGTGAATGTAGAGGTGCTTATGGGGCATTGCTCTGGGAGGCGTTGCTTGGGGACAGGTGAGTATGAGGCTGGGAGGGAAAAATAACAGTTGGTAACTAGGGTGTGTGCGTGTGTGTGCGTGTGTGTGCGTGTGTGTGCGTGTGTGTGAGAGAGTTTCTCTCTTGGTTTAAACAGAATTATTTAAAAAGTGTTTTGATCAAAATGTTTGTTCTTAAACGAATTTTAAATTATGTAAATAATCTGTTTTGTTTAAGTTACAACTAAAGAGCTTTAAACTGAGCTCGTTCACCAGGGCCAATGTGACACCTCCTTCAGTGCGTTTGTTTGACCTCACATTGGTTTCACCTTCCTAAATAACACTGAAACATCTCGACAGTGGCAGAGATACTGCTAAATATGTAGTTGGATTGTAATTTCATGTAGTTCTTCTCCAGCCTCTGTTGGCTTTGTTATGTGGACAGAAATGTGCCCATACCTTCCTGAGTCAAACAACTGATACTGGCAATAAAGCTCAGGTCAGCCACATGTATTTCTTTTTACTGCTAATGGTTACATGTGATAGGTGATATTGTGTTCTTATTAAGTGTATTTGCTTAACAAATACATTTTTTGGTGTTTATTTTTATTACTCCATAACATTGTCATGTTATTCTGCAATAGTTTACTGCAACAAATGTCATTTGAACCTTTATAAAAGTTTGTTTTTTCCTTTAAGCAGCAGCAGCTTCTGTCATCTTTATGGATTTGATAGTGCAGCAGTATAACAACTTCAAAAGACTTAACGTTTCTTAATCCTGCAGGACTCATGTTTGCATTGTTTTGTGGCCACTGGCAAGTGATATAAAGTAAACTCTAACAGACCATGGAAAAACTATAATTGATCATATTTTGGCATAGACATGCTAAACTACGGGCAACAACTTTATACCAAACATGTTCAGTCCACTGATGAGACACACAGTTGGAGGGCTTTATTAGATGACATGGCTCATGGACTTTTTATTTTAATCACAGGCCATAAAAAGTTGTCCTATTTAGTCATCTGTCAACCTCTTGTGTCAATTGACAGAGAAACATGCTTTCATCTAAAATGATTGATTGTTTCATTTCTTACTGCATACTATTTGGGCTAACTTTATGTGCCCCCCAGTGGATTTCAATAGGGACAGCTTAGAACCACACACACTTATAAAAATCTGAAATAAATTGTTGTCACTGCCCCCTAACCTTTCACAGAGGGTAAGACAGCTATGTTGTCTGACACAGCACAAAAGATATCTCTTCTGAGACAGCAAGAAATGAGGTTTCTTTAGGTATATTTATTAAGAAAATATATTTACTTAATCATTCAGTAAAACCATGTGTTATTGTGACTTTGCCACTGACAGATTACATGGAAAATGTAAGCCAAGAGTGTGAAGCACTGTCACTGTTTCTGCACCACAGTCCATTATAAACCACATATTAAATAAAGTTTATGCAAACCTTGACAAGGAAAACACAGCAACAGTCACTCATGTAATCACTTCCTGGTTTTGCCCATAAAATAAAAGCATGAGAAGCTTGTTTATGGCAATATGCTGTATTTGGAGTTGAACTGAGCTTTTACTTTGAAAAATTCTGAACAGTTGGGAGTTCTCCTGAGGTGGGATTGAATCTCTTCCACCATCTAATGGCTGAAAATTTTGCTCTGATGTAAAACATATTTGCAGAGCCCTGCTATATTACTACTTCTTCTTCTTCTTCTAACATACACATTCAACATAGTGATGAGTGTCCACACTGCCTGAATTCTACCAGAAGTAGTCCAACAAGAACGTTGTGGTGAAACGAACTCTGTAGCGCTGTGTGTCCATTTTCAGCTACTGTAGAAACATGACGATTCATTCACTTATTCTAAGGTAATATAAAACACAATGGTCACAATTAGGTCTTTACACACCACTAAAAACATCGTTATGGATCTCATATTGCATTTCTGTCAATGGATCTTCAGAAATATTATGCACTGAACCTTTAAGGTTTTGAAAATTATGTCTTCATTTCTGACATGTTGTGTTCTAGCATTTTTAAATAGGACAAGAAATATTTTGGTATTGGGTAAGCACACATACTGTTAACAAAAGGATGTTAGCAATTGAAAAACTGTATTGTTTAGCTTAAAAGTGTCAGTTATTAAGTGGAATTGTGAAACAAACTGTTTTGGTGAAACTGGCCAATTTACAGTGAAAATCAACTATTACCTTTATTACAATTTATTTGTCAGAGAGACATTGAGTAAAGTGTCTGAAAGTGTAATTTCTTATGATAAACAGAATTATTGTTTGTTTGATTAAGTGCTTTTAATAGTCAGCTGTCAATCAGTGTCATTGTGAGCTAAAAGAAGTGACAAATACTGCATCAAGTCAATTTCCCAGTAACATAAATCACAATTTGCCTCAAGGGCTTTACAGTAACAGAGCCTCTCCACACACATCCTGCTGCTGCTGCTGCTTCAGCCTCTCTGGATCATCAGGACACAGCTGATCCTCTCTCAACACCACCACCTTTCTGATCACTCACACTCTGACAGAGATCACTCCTTCCAGCTGATGAGAAAAGAAGACAGACAGCAGAAGTCATCAATAAGAGTTTACAGAGACTCCCTTCATCAGCTGTCAGTCAGTGATGCAGCACATCCAGTATAAAGACCAGCAGGGACTTCAGTCCTGTTCAGACCAGAAGTGGAGCGGCTGTGTAGCGTAGCCAGCTTCCTTTCAGCTCTCATGTTAACGTATTGGAGTGAACACACTGCGACCTGCAGAGACTTTGGCCATCAGGTCTGTTTACTCTGCAGGTTTCACTCAAGTACACAGTGGAAATAAAGTGCTGAGAGTCCCTGAATGCATCATGACTGCAGAGACAGAGATATTCACTGCTCACTGTAATGATGGATTTACTGCTGTTAGGGCTCAAAGCTGTTAAAAACCAGCCGCTCAGTCACGTTTGAAGATTTCATCTACTTTTAAAATATTACCGGACAAATCTGTAAATATGGAGTCTCTTCTAAAAACATCTGGACCAAACTAAAGACACATAGATATATATATGATGTTAAAGGTCCTACATGTTCATACAAAGACTGAACAGCTAAATATCAGCTGTGGTTACTGGACTTCAGTAGAGGTTCTGGTCTGTAGAAAGACCACATGGTTATTAAATGTAATGACGGTTCTCTGAAATAAGACCCAGTGATGTGCAGGCTTCAGACTGATCTCAGAGCTGTGACAAAGATGAACTGATTAATAGTTTAATGTTGAAATGAGAGAACAAACAGATTGAGATCAGATTTGATGGTTCGACAGTTTGACAAATGAGGACCACTGTCTCTTTACATCTTGTGATGCTGTCAGCTGGAATCCAGAGGGCTGTTTCACAAAAGTAGAATTTAGAAATCCAGGATAAGAGATAAAGCTAGGCTTGACCTAGTGTGATCAGAGCATCCTGGCTTTATCAGTTTCACAAAGGCCAAACCAGGCTCAGCAGGTGCAACTAAGTCAAGCCAGGTGTAAGTAATTCAGATAAATTGGCGTCAACAACTTTTTTCAAGAGACCACGCTGTCGATCACAGATTCATTGATGCTGAAATGGAAAAGACGTGTGCAGCGTACTTTATTTGCTGTTACTCAATGAGTGTAAAAAAGGTTTTTGATGAAAAAATGCACATAATATAAAAAAGAAAGAAATAAAAGTATTAAAACAGCGAGAAAAGCGTGGCAGACAATACTTAATAAGTAAGTTGCTAAAAGAATCACTGCTCCCAACTGAAACTATTAATTATAATGTTACTATGAATAGTAACGTTATGTCAGACCTTACAAGTAAGCACCGGACCTTAATATGTCACTCAGCAAATGTATTAATTACAACCACTAATCAACATACTGTCTATTCAATTCAATTTTATTTACTGTATATAGTGACAGTTCACAACAAAAGTATTTCTTTTTCTGGCAGCATTACTACTATTACTAGTATTGCCCATTTAACCATTTTGAAATAATATGTAATGCTGAGATATCTGTCCTCCCCCAGATGTTTTTGAGCATTAAACACTTAATTTTCTGACGTCTAAAGAAATATTCTACACCAATTTATGGTGGAAATTATTTTATATAAATTTTATTTATATAAAAATGAAACAAAATTCAGCTGGCAGGTGACAATTCAAAATATAAAAATATAATGCAATATCAGCAGCTTGTTTATTTAGCTTAAGTTTCATTTTTGGACAATGCACATATCTTTCTTCTATGCTTGCACTGCATGTTTTCTTATTAACTTTTCTTAAAGCCTTTTCAGTTATTTACCATTTTTTAGTGCAAGCAACATTTTTGACAAATACCTTTAAAAAGTGTGTGTATATATATATATATAGTAGGCTTAGCAGAGAGGCTGGAGGTCTGTCAATTTTGTGTGAAAATGGTGTACTTGTTTAGTCAATATGGATAATAAATAAAAAGTCAGTGTTGTGGTGCTCATAGAAAATATTGTATGATATCTGTAAGTTGACCCTGAGGCTGTGGTCATACAGCACATCCACAGGTGAAGACTTCCTGCTGTGCTGACTGTTATGTGTTTTACTGTCATATGTCTGAACTGCACACACTTGAAAAAATTAACAAAATAATAAACAGACTTAGATATGGAGATAAAAAGAAGCACTGAAGATATTAGAAAACCAGCAACTGCAAAGAGAAGTGATTTAGTGATTTAGTGTATAGAAGTATACTGTGAGCCAAACTGTAGCACAATGTATTGCGGTAATCATTGTTTTCTCTCCCAAACACGCAGTTGTTTCATGAATAAACAGTACACAATATATCCTCCTTATTGAAGCAGGACTATAATTTGAGAGTATTATAAAATGACATAGGAATCCTACATAGTGTGTGTGAGTTTCTTGAGTGATAATGTCCGGTGCTCACTTTTAAGGCACAATATAACATTATAATTATGACAGTTTCAGTTAAGAGCTGTGATATTTTTAGCTTCTCACACATTCAGTCGGTCAGCAATTGGCTGCCACTTTCTTTTGCTGGTTTATTGCTGTACCCGTGTTACTTTTTCTTTTATTTATCCTTTTGTAAGTATGGTGGACGCATCTTCTCTAGTTATGAAACCTAATAACCACAACTTACTATTTTAATACAGGCTACTGAAAAATAAGCAGAACACACAGGCCTACATAAGAACATGGAATGACTGAAAGAAACACTTTGATTTCTGATCGGCGTGACGCTGACTGAACAAATAAGGCATCAGGATTAACTAAGCCTGGCTGTTAGCCTGGTCTGGAGCAGGCTAGCTGCACAGAATAAATCGCCATGGTAACTTATGTGCTACTGCTTTCGTGAAACCGAGTCAAGGCTTAATTCAGCCAGGATATCTGGAAAATCCCGGCTTAATCCCTTATCTTGGTTTTGTGAAACAGCCCTCAGCTTTATTTCCTGGAGACATGAACACAACAACAACAGTCATCTTCACATCAACTCAAACACATGATCACAAAGAGCTTCAGATTGATCTGATTGGCTGCTTTTTCTCTCTCTTTGTGTCTTTCTGCCCAATCTTGAAGCCTGTCACCATTCTCCTCTCACAGCTTCACTGAAGAAAGCAGCCGCTGAGAAGATTGGAGGTTTACAGGAAATTTGGATCTCTGCTTTGATACTAACTGGGTTTAATACAATACTACTGAAACCAGTATAGACTGACTCCAACCCTTTACTGACCTCAGAGTCTCCAGTCTGCAGTGTGGACTCTCCACAAGATCAGACAGCAGCTTCACTCCTGAATCCTGCAGGTTGTTGTTACTCAGCTCCAGCTCTCTCAGATGGGAGGGGTTGGACTTCAGAGCTGAGGCCAGAAAAGCACAGCTGATCTCTGACAAACTGCAGCCCCACAATCTGAATAAAGAATAAATGATGAAGAGATCATTTCATTCAACCAATGGGTATCAGGGTCCAGTTCCTTATCAAAATCATGCATGCTTTGCTCTCTAATAGAGTCTCAGTTATGGAACCACACTCCTGCATAGAGCATGGACTCCCATATGCCTGGCAGCTGAGTTCTGGACAGTCTGGAGTCGATCAATAGATTTTGATCATTTGCAAATGATAATTTGTAGAGAACTTTTCAAAAACAAGTTACAAAGTGCTTTAACAAGTGTAAAACAACAAAACACAACAAGATTACACAATAGCAAAAAACACTAAATATAAATATAAAATATATAAAAAAGAATGCGATAAAAGAAAGTCAAATAATTTCGGAAAAGGCTCTCCTACAAAGGTATGTCTTAAGTAGGGACTGAAAAGAGTTCACTGACTCAGCAGAACTGATTTCCTCAAGCAAGGTTGTTCCAGAGCCCTGACTGCAAACGCTTTGTCCCCTTCAGTTTTCAGTCAAGACTCTGGAACAGACAGCAGACCTCTGCCCGAGAATCTCAAGGTACGTGCTGGTGTGTACGGGACTAAAAGGTCAGAAATATAACAAGGCCAGAGGCTATGAAGAGCTTTAAAAGTGATCAATAAAATTTTAAAGTCAATTCTAAAACATACTGGGAGCCAGTGCAATTAAGCTAAAACAGGGGTGATGTGGTCATATTTCTTTGTTCTGGTTAAAAGACTGGCAGCAGAGTTCAGGACAGTCTGGAGATGATCAATAGATTTTTGTGTTAAACAAGTAAAAAAGGCTGTTGCATTAATCAGGCGTGATGAAATAAGGGCATGTAAGATGGTCTCAGTGTCCTTAAGTTAACAGATTATATTTGATATATTTCTAAGCTTATAAAAACATGATTGCACAAGCTTTGTGGTGCTCAAAATTTAAATCACTATCAAACCAAACACTAAGATTCTTTGCAACAGACTTAAAGGTTCAGTCTGTAAGATTAAGTGGCATCTAGTGGTGAGGGTTGTGAATTGCAACACTCTGCCCACTCTACTACTGCTCTACTACTGTTTCTGGATAGTATGTCCAAGAAGAAGTATATACAAGGAAAATGAATTGGGTCCGAAGACCGACTCTTAAGGGACACCATATTTAACTGAAAAGATACATACTGTAGTTATTCACAGACACACAGAACCTCCTATTGGACAGGTACAAAGAAAACCATTCTAATGTGCTGCCAGAGATCCCCACTCAGTGCCTCAGTCTGTCTAGCCTGATGTTGTGGTTAATGGTGTCTAATGCAGTGCTAAAGTCAAGCTGTACTAGGACTGACAACACACCATCATCAGCAGACATTAATAGGTCATTGGTAACTCAAAGCAGGTCAGTCTCAGTGCGGTGGTATTTCCGGAAATCCAGAACAGAAAGCAGGTGTCTGGACACAATTCTTTCTAAAATCTTTGATATGACAGGTAATTTGGAAATTGATCAAACTTTGTGAGGGCGGGAAGGAGGGATCCAGACCGAGCATTTTTAATAGTGGGTTCACAATATTTATACACCGACCTATTCATGTCAACACAGATAAATAACGTGCTGCCGATCTCAGGCCAGTGTGACACTTGAGAGAAACAATATTGATCCTTTAAACAGCTGCATTTGTGTGTTCTGAAAGATCAATATCAATGATGAGACATTGTTTGTGAAAACACATTTCGTTTTCATATTATGTCTAAATATTTCTATTTTAGCAGAATACGTACTTTATCAGTTGAAAATTAGTTCAGTGTGAAATATTAGTTCAGAGGATCTTCAGTATACAGATGTGATCATTTACCAAAACCTAGAAACATTCATTTACTTTAACGACTAACAGCGGACATTTTCCACAGTTTCTTTAAGAAACAAGTCTTTGTGACTGCAGACTAAATTTAGTAGACGATACATGAAACTATGAACCTAAGGACATTTACAACTTTATGGATGGAAGTTATGTATGAACAGAAATTAGGATCGAATTGTTAATTAAACATATCAGATCTACAATAGTAACAGAGTCAGTGAACTGACCTCAGATTCTCCAGTCTACAGTGTGGACTCTCCAGAAAACCACACAGCAGCTTCACTCCTGAATCCTGCAGCTTGTTTTCACCCAACTGCAGCTCTCTCAGATGGGAGGGGTTGGACTTCAGAGCTGAGGCCAGAGAAGCACAACTGATCTCTGACAACCTGCAGGAACCCAATCTGAATAAAGAATAAATGGAGATAAAAATCCATTTCCAATCTAATCAGATGTGTACAGGTTTAAACGTGGAGCTTAACATTACTGTGTCCTAATCAATGAGCTCTTATTGTGAATCATCATATCAGCCTTCTACAGATATTATCCAAATGTCAGCACAACATTCATAGACCTATTCATAACAACACAGATCAACAACATGCTGCTGATCTCAGGCCAGTCTGGAACTAGAAGAGAGAAACTACACTTACCAGCCACTTTATTAGGTACACCAGTTCAATTGCTTGTTAACACAAATAGCTAATCAGCCAATCACATGATCAACAACCCCATGCATTTATGCACATAAACATGGTCAAGACAGCTTGTTGAAGTTCAAACCCAGCATCACAGCGGGAAAGAAAGGGGATTTAAGAGTCTTAATGTGGCATGGTTTTACGATTTCAGTTGCTACATTCAGATGGTAGGGTCAGAAGTTGCCATAAAGAACATGAAAGCATGGATCCATCCTGCATTGTATCCACTGTTCAGGCTGCTAGTGGTGATATAATGGTGTGGGGGATATTTTCTTGGTACACTTTGGGGCCCTTAACTGAGCATTGTTTAAACACATCAGCCTACCTAAGTATTGTTGCTGACCATGACCATCCCTTTATGACCACAATGTACCCATCTTCTGATGGCTACCTCAAGCAGGATAATGCACCATGTCACAAAGCTCAAATCATCTCAAACTGGTTTCTTGAACATGACAATGAGTGTTGGACCCATAATAAGTTTATTCTATTAGCTATGATTTCTGATTTTGGAAACTTTAATTAACTGTTAACTAATGTTGTAATGTTACCTTAAGGCAGCACAGCAATTTATACATTCTATGATATTTTCTCATTTATCGTATTGCATAACTGTTTGGGGTCAGGCCAATCAAACAACACTTGCACCCATTAAATGTTTAACCAGGCACTAAATGTTATGGACCAGAAATCTGTTGTCATGCTTTTAGACGTGTGTATGGTGCCGTGCGGGGAGAACAGGTTGAGGACCCAAACGCAGGACACGAAGCCGGCAGGTACAGTTCAACAGTTTATTAAACAAAGAGCGAGCACACTTACTGGTGAGTGGCTGATAAACAAAGACAAAAACAAAGTCCAAATCCACAGAGAAATCCAAATCCCAAACACAAAGAAACAGGGAAGACAAACACACTGCAATCCAGGGGATACCACAAACAATGACCCCACAAAGACAAGACAGAAACACCAGGTATATATACAGGGACTAACGAGCACGGCAGGAGCAACACAGGTGACAGGAATCAGGGATAACGAGGCACAGGCAGGGAGAGAGAGAGCGCAGTGGAAAACAGAGACAGACATGACAAGCAGACAAGGAGCAGAGTGAATAAACAACAGGACAGAACACACATGTAACAAGAGTACAAGAAACCCAAACGAGAACACAGAACCAGGACACAGAGTGCAGGAGGCTAAACCAAAATAAATGAAAACAAGAACTAAGACTAAAGAACTAAAACCCAGAGTCCCCAACAGGACACACAGACAGGATAATGACATCTGTAAGATGGCACCACTGCCTCATTCTACGGAAGCATAATATATTGAATTTTGACAGTTGTGTGAATTTTTCATTTCTAAAATTAATTTTAAGCGTGTGAACAACCTTGCACCAGGAATATTCTGTCAACTCGTAGAGAAACAAAACAGTGGAATAACAACTAGAGGCACAGTAAGGGGGAACTGTATAGCCGCAAAACGTAGAATAACATTTGTTCAGACATCCTTTTCAGTGAGAGGTGCTGATAAACGAAAGAAAATTGACCAGAGCCATTGGACAAACATTGGGCATAACAAGCACAACAATTTGGAATGTCCTGAAAAAGAAAGAAACTACTGGTGAACTGAGCAACAGATGTCGAACAGGTCAGCCAAGGAAAACAAGAGTAGTTGATGACCCAAATATTGTGAGAGCCAGGGCTTGACATTAACTTTTTTGCTCACTAGCCAATTTGGCTAGTGGATTTTCAAAGTCACCAGCCACGAAATATTTTCACTAGCCACATTTTTGTTGTTGGGAAATTACACTTTATACAAGTAAAGTTGACAATGGCACGCTTAAATTGGCGTGCTAAATATATTATCATTAGCTCTGATAAGGTTGTGTGTAAAGCTCCTTTTATTTAAAAAAAAGTCTAAGATAAACACATTAAACCAGCAGCTTCTTATATATGTATATATATGTATATAATAAAAGTGCTGCATGGGTGTAAAAGATAAAAACTAAACAAAAAACATTGTTTAAATCCTATTTATTTATAAAAGCAGCAGGCTAAATACTGTAATACAGAGCAGAAAAGTTATCTGGATTAGAAACAAAAAGCAAAGATGAAAAAAATCACACACAATTAAAGGCAATAGGATTAAAGTGTTATGTATAGGCCTATATCATTTTGAGCAGTTTTGGTGTTTGTTTTTCCTCAAAGCTCTGACTGGATTTATGTTTATCATCATGAAGCTCTATAGTAGGTCTGAGTAACTGGAGATATGAATTTAGTTCACAGGTATTTATTTCCCATATTATTCCCCTTCAAACGCATGTTCTGCTTTCATATATGGTATGAACTTTTTATTAAAACATAGTATAAATTCTGGAAAGGTAGTGATATGACAATATGAAGGGCAGCCCTTATAGTCTATTGTTTTCTTTTAGAAACAACAGCATGTTCCTTAATCATGAAGATATAGATATTTTCCAGCATTTAACGGCACATTCCTCTTGCTTTTCTCCACCTCTGCTCTGCCTTTTCTCTATCCGTCATTCTCCTGTGAATTTTGTCTCAGCCACGCACACTCACGCACTGAGTGAACGCTGTGTTGATGTGTGTGTGTGCATGCGACCAGCCGAGTGTGATGACCATAAACTGTATATAGAATAAAGGTGATGACAGAGCTGACACAATGAAGTTAAAAGCGATCGCGAGGCTGATGGTTTACAGGTCTGAGGGACTGTGGCTGAAAGGAACGTTTTATGATCCGAAGCATACAAGCTCATATGTGAAGTAGGGCTGAACGATTTTGGAAAATAATCTAATTGCAATTTTTTTAACCAATATTGCGATTTCGATTTAATGTGCGATTAATTTTTAAGCTCTTTAACTTCTGTATTATTCAAAACGGACAAGCAGTAAATCAGTGTATAGTATGATATTAGATAGATTAAACTTACACTGTTCTGTCTTGTAGGTCAGGCCTATGTTATGATGAATTAGGTAGAATTATTATTATGAGCAATAAGTTATATGAAATTATAATAATATGAGAAAGAAAATTTGAGTCCAGTCATGGCATTAAATAATATGATATAAAATCATCAGGTCTTCCTACCTTTTCACCACAGGGTGTTATACAGTAAGCCTCAATACAAAACCCACAGTTCAACCACCAATTAATGAGTCCTGATCTCAGTTCAAATCTCCTGGAGTCCATCTTTCTGTGTCCCCGTAAGTAAACTAAAAATACTCAGTTTGAGGTTCAATTCAAAAGTTGGCTAACTAAAACTGAACAGAGTGAAGCCTCTCGTGTTTAATAGACAAGCTTAGTAATTCACCGACAACACCGGAGTCCCCCCTACTTCTGGTGAGCAGCGCACCGGCTTTAACCAGGCTGTAACTCTGGACACACTGGGCCTCTTTCGGCGTTTAGTTTGAAACGCCAATTTACAGATATTTCCTGAGCTGATTGGTGGCTGTGTGTGTGACGCAGGCGCCGATCGCCACAATACGCACACCTTATACACGCCTCTTTCTGTTGAGCATTTTTCCGTCTATCAAAGCCGCGGATGGCCCGACAATTTCACCCACCACCACCAAGTTACCCGCGGTGGCGGCTGCTACTTTCATTCCATGTGATATTAAAGTTTATGTAGCTGAGCTTCTGTCAAGCTTAAGGCCATTTTACAACAAGAAGGCAAGTTACAGCGTAACGTGCAGACGAAGCAATAACTTCGTCAGACTGCCTTCCGCTTGGGTGTCATGTGACCAGAGTATAATCGCCTTGCTGCGATTAGAAAATTGCGTTTTATTAAATCGCGATTAACTCGCAAATGCAATTAATCGTTCAGCCCTAATGTGAAGCATGATGGAGATAAGGCTTGGGGGTGCATGGCTGCTTCTGGCACAGGCTCATTAATATTTATTGACAATGTAACTGAAGATGGTAGCAGCAGAATGAATTCAGAAGTGTACAGAAACATTTTGTCTGCTAATTTACAGAGATTTGCTTTAACACTAATCGGGACGAAGTTTATCATGCAGCAGGACAGTGACCCAAAGCACACTGCCAACAAAACAAAGGACTTCATCAGGGGGGAAAGTGGACTGGCCAAGTCAGTCACCTGCATGCATTTCACCTCCTTAAGAGAAGACTGAAGGGAGAAACACCCAGAAACAAACAAGAACTGAAAGAAGCTGCAGTAAAAGCCTGGAAGAGCATTACAAATGAAGAATGCAACAGTTTGGTGATGTTGATGGGTCGCAGGCTTGAGGCAGTTATTGCAAGCAAGGGTTTTGGGACCAAATATTAAATGTTGTTTACTTTAAGATTATTTGTTCTTATTACTTTTGCTGTGGACCAATACAAACGGTGATATATCCTAAGTTTTTTAACCCATCTAGGTGTGAATATCAGGAAATAAAAGCTGAAATTCTGAATTCTTGTATCATACTCATCTTTCTTTTGATCTTGAACCCAAATGTCTTCAGTGAATGACAAAAACAAAGGAATTTGCCTTACTGTTCCAATACTTTAGGAGGGGACTGTATGTATGAGCATAAAGTAGGTTCAGTTGTTAATTAACCATATCAGATCTACAATAGCAACAGAAAATCAGTGAACTGACCTCAGAGTCTCCAGTCTGCAGTGTGGACTCTCCAAAAAACCACACAACAGCTTCACTCCTGAATCCTTCAGGTCATTTCCCCACAGGTCCAGCTCTCTGAGATGGGAGGGGTTGGACTTCAGAGCTGAGGCCAGAGAAGCACAGCTGATCTCTGACAAACCGCAGTCCCACAATCTGAATAAAGAATAAATAATGTAACTTTAGAAGACAAATGATGAAGATAAATGATGGAGATAAATGATGGAGATCCATTTCTAATCCCATCAGATGTATTCAGGTTTTAAATGTGGAACTCAACATTACTATGTCCTAATCAATGAGCTTTTCCCTAAAATGAGTAGAGAATTTTGTCATTGTGTTATTGTGGATCATCATAATGTCAGCCTTCAACAGACGTCATCAAATTTCAGCACAGCATTCACACACCTATTCATGTCAACACAGATCAATAACATGCTGCCCGACTCAGGCCAGTCTGGAAAAATCATCAAATCAGACATGTTATTACTTTTGCTACTTTCATTTTCTTCTAATTCACAACTAACATTTAATTTTCTAAAACATTTGAAGACAGATGTTTTCTATTCCAAAATGGCAATAAGAAATGAATAAGACTTTAAGTGCATACAAAACCTTACAGAGCTCTTTAACACCTGTCCCAGCACTTCTGATGCTCATTTCAAAGCACAGATTTAGCCTCTCCTCATCACCACTGTCATCTCCATCAATGCACCGCTGACTGACTGTGAGCTTAATCCTCAGTCATCTTTAGAACTGGATCAAATGTGCACTGAGCAAAGTGAAAGGCTCGTTCTCTTCATCTTAAATGTAACCGTGTAACTTCCTGTACAAATAGAGTATTATTTATGCTTAAAATATGTTTCAACTTCTCTGTCTCTGTGCTGTTTTAGTTTTAGTTTGTGTATGTGTGTGTGTGTGTGTGTGTGTGTATCTTTATGTATAAATGTATAAGTCACTGTACAACACTGTGGTTATGTATCAATTGACATTATTCCTGAAAATGTGTTTAACTTCTTTTAATGTTTTATAAATAGATGTGTCTCACATGGTACATAAATTATTAAATTGATTTAATTTTGCAGCACATTGAAGGATAAATCCTACAAATTCCTTAATAACATAAATCCAGTATGAGTTCAGACTAAATTCAGAGACAAACACTTAAGACTGACAAACTAATCGCTGTTGCGATTAGTGTTCAAACAAACCCAGAAAGCAAAATAATTTAAGTAAGTGGATTTAAAACACTGGAGAATGAACTATTCTCTTCAGAAAAAAGAACATAATTCATGAACTGACCTCAGAGTCTCCAGTCTGCAGTGTGGACTCCCTACTCCAGCCGACATCAGCTTCAGCCCTGAATCCTGCAGCATGTTGAGACTCATGTCCAGCTCTTTCAGGTGGGAGGGGTTAGACTTCAGAGCTGAGGCCACGACTTCACAGTGAGTCTCTGAGAGTCCACAGTTAAAAAGACTGCAATGAAAGAGAATATAAAACTAAGTAAAATTAAATATGACACTTTATTATAAAAACAGGCTCACAGGCCCTTAATATGAGCGGCTGCAGCTCAGCTGGTCAAAAGGCCTTGGTTTGGAACTTGAGTTCTGTGTTCACTAAGCTGTGAAATCACTGCAAGTTGGGGGTAATGGATTACATGCAACAGCGTTACATAATCAGGATACAAAATGAAAGTAACTGTATTCTGTTACAGTACCAAAAAAAGCCATAATCAGATTTCAGGTACATTTTGTAGTAACAGGGATTATGGGTTATTTTAAGCATAAAGTTCCCATGAAACAGAAAGCGGAGTGGTATTTGCTGTTAGGTAAAAACATAAAGCTAGGGAGGGATCTGATGCAGATATTGATTGGCGTGTAACCAGTAGTTGAATGTGGTATCGCCCCCACCCTGTCATGCAGACTCTGTGCAGACTAATTCCAGCTTTTAGTGATTGAACACGGCAGCCGGACATGGGACAGAGCACAGCCTCTGAGGCCGATGGAGGCAAGTGTGACCACTGGGAATACAGTATCAAGGTGGTTTTCTTGCCAGTTTAACTCTTGGCATCCTGGGGCTGAGTCAGCTAATGAGGCTTCCACGCCCCTGTCCAGAAAACTTCCAGTGCCAGTCTTGTTTTCGAAAAGGACTGGCAAGCTCCACTCACTCCCAATGGTCTCTCAAATCAGTTTCAAGATACTAATCCACACAGAGTGACTGCTACGCTAAAATACACGTTACTTCTTGGCCACTGAGTTTTTCCAAAGAACGCTGTCTGCCATCCCTTCACACAAGGAAATCTCAGTCCTACCACATGCAATCAGAGCAGATCAGGTATCCCTCTCTAACTTCAGAAGCTATTGAAAACTTGTCTCTTCCTCTATTAACACCTCTAACACCTAACCTCTAACATGCACTTCCTGTACGCTTCTTCTTCTGTCTCGTTAACAAAGTCACGTGTCTTGATTGCACTATTTGTAAACTCTTATTGCTTCCCTTAGGCATATACCCCACTGATGCTGTATGCATTAAAAGCTCTTAATAGTATATTTTGATGCTTGTAGATCTCATACTTTACTGATGGTTGTATTTTAGAGTCAGAATCAGTTTTATTCACCAGGTATGTGTACACATATGAGGAATTTGACTTTGGATTGTACATTGCTCACAATGTGCTTACTCATACAATAATACAATGACACAATAATTAAATCAGACACAGGCTACTGTATAGAGAACACAAATATACACACTATAAACAGAAATAAAAGCAATATAGACATATTGACAAATAGTGTTCAAATAGAGTTCAAAGGATGCGGGAGTAAAATTATTATCATTAATCATGTACAGTACATGTCGGAGGTGGATGTGATATGCAGGTACACATAGACATACATGCATATGTACAGTATATGCGATGGAGCATAGTTCAAAGGATGCTGGAATAAATAAGCATTATGTGCAGGTGTTATGTACTTGAGGTAAGTGGATTTGGTATACAGTATATACAATATGACAATATGAACAGTCTGAACAGCTCTGAAATAGAAAATGATGGATAAAGAATAAGTGATAACTAGGGCTGGGTATCGAGTTCAATACTTTTTAGGCACCGACCGAATTTCTTCAATACCACCGAGTATCAAAAAATGCCTTGTCTTTCGGTACCAAAGTTCAATACCTAAAGGTTCTTGTAAACGCCAATGAGCCAATAAGCATGCAGCATTCTTGATGTGCCCACATCTAAAAGTGATTGTAATTGGCTGTGGTGATGTAAACACTAGCTCACGCCGGTTACGCAAAGAAACGTGGCTCGTGCATTTAAAAGAAGTGGAGAAAATCAAATGTGGCTTGATGCAACAGCGTGCGATGCAATATTTGCGACATAAGATAATTGCTGCTAAGAGCGGCGACACAACAAACCTGGTGAAGCCTTTGACTGTGAGTGAAATAAACTTAAGAGCAGAAAGCCGCAACAAGACAGAGCCGGTGCATCATCGTCTCAGCGCCCTGCTGCCACCGAGCTGCTTCAACACGCCCACCGTATGAGCGGCGTTGGGCAGCAGCGTCGCTACAAGCAGCACCGTTACTAGTTTAACGACATTTCTCAGTAGCTTGGTGGCAGCGTCGCTGTTTTCTGAATCAAATCAAAGCTCTTTTATTGGCAGAGTAGCGGGTAGCTTCTACACACGCTACATTTTTCCAAGTGTTTCTGAAGGACCAGTTAAGCGACGCCACCGCAGCACACGGACCTGTATGTGCAGCCGGCAGAAGTACTTCCGTGTGATAGTGACATCAAGTACCGATATTATGACTGATGTCTGCGACTTTGCTGCAGATGGATTAAAGACGCGCGGCTGAGTTTCCTTTCTATTGTGATAGTTGTCCACCTCTTCCTCTAGTGAGGAAACTTTGATATGTAGTGGCAGAAACTTGTTTCCATGAGAGATTTCTCTTTCTCTCTCTTTCTCTCAGGCCTCTTGCCATGAATGTATAGGTTGCAATGGTGCCAGAGCACAAATTCACATATAAACAATAAAAAAAAATATATAATTAACAAACAATGAAATGACATTATAAAAACTAAAGAAAGAGGAATAAAAACACAATATAGGCTGATGTTACATTGAAAATATGTCTTGGTTCTGACAAGCAGCAGCATTTTTCAAAGGAACAATTATTAAAATAATGATAGTAATGTGATAATTAAGTTACTTTATACAAACAACAATGGTTCTCCGTATGTTGGGAAAATATACAAATTTTATGCTCTGATTACCACTGGCAACACTGTTGCTCTGACTTTCCACATCTTTTCTAGCTCCTCTTTCAGCCCTTGGTATTTCTGAAGCTTCTCATGTTCCTTCTTCTTGATGTTGCTGTCGCTTGGGATTGCCACATCTGTCTATCACTGCAGCCTTCTTCTGCTTTTTGTCAATCAACATGATGTCTGGTTGGGTAGCTATCACCAGTTTGTCAGTCTGGATCTTGTCTTCCATTTTGACCTTGAGACTTCCAGCCCATACTCATTGCAGATGATCCTGTCCACAATGACAGCTACCTGGTTATAGCGTTCCATGTACGCACTTCCTGCCTGCATCTTACACCCTGCTGTTATGTACTGTAGTGTCTCAGCGGCATGCTGGGTACATGCTGGGGTTCTGCCTGCTGTGGTAGACCCTAGCCTCTATTGATCTTGTACTGCCTGTTCTTGTGCTGCCATGATTAGTGCTTCTGTGCTGTCCTTCAGTTCAGCCTTTTCTAGTCACTGGTAGGATTTCTTGATATCAGCCACTTCTATTTGTCTGTGGTACATGCTGTGCAGTGGCTTGTCTCTCCATGAAGGTTCTTCGTCTTCCTTGTCCTCACCTTCAGGTTTCTGCTGCCTGAGGTATTCACTAAGCCCTTCATCTTTGGGGGCCATCTTCTTGATGTACTCCTGGATCTTCGTCATTTCATCCTGGACAGTGGTCTTGACACTCACTAGCCCTCGGCCTCCCTCGCTACGCTTGGTGTACAGTCTCAGGATGCTGGATTGGGGATGAAACCCTCCATGCATTCTAAGGAGCCTATTTCTCCTCCTTTGGCCAGTTTATTATACCAGTGGGGTATCTGATGACTTGCAGGGCGTATGTGTTGATGGCTCAGATCTTGTTTTTCCCATTCAGCTGATTTTCAGGACGTGCCTTACTCTCTGTAGGTATTTGGCTGTGGCGGTCTTCCTTGCTGCCTCCTCATGGTGCCTGTGGCAGCCCAAGGTATTTGTAGCTGTCCTGAACATCTGCAGTGTGGCCTTCTGGTAGTTCAACCCCCTCGTTTCTGATTATTTTCCCTCTTTTTGATACCATGCGGTCGCATGGTATCAAAACACTTGTCCTGTTACTGTAGATCCTGGTAGTGTGGATCAGTGAGTCGATGTCTCGCTCATTTCTGGCATACAGCTTGATGTCATCCATGTAGAGGAGGTGACTGATGGTTGTTCCACTTTGGATCCTGTATCTGTAGCCAGTTTTTGTGATGATCTGGCTGAGGGGGTTCAGGCCTATGCAGAACAGCAGCGGGGATAAGTGCATTGCCTTGGTATATACTGCACTTGATGGTGACTTGTGCAGTTGGTTTTGAGTTGGACTCCAAACTTGTTTTCCACAGTCCCATCGAGTTTTTGATGAAAGCTATTATTTTCCTGTTGATCTTGTACATTTCCAAGCATTCCAATATCCATGTATGCGGCATTGAGTCGTAGGCTTTCATGTAGTCAAGCCAGGCGGTGCACAGATTGGTCTGCCTGCAGTCTCGAGGGAGTGCTCTATCAACCAGTAGCTGGTGCTTGTCTGCCATTCCCTTCTGGGCCCTGTCCATGTATTAACCAATGTGCCTACTAATCTTAGCTGCTATAATGCCTGACAGGCATATGGTGGAGCTTCCATGTTGTGCAGAGGCAGGTTATTGGTTGGTAGTTTGAATCATGCCAAGCTACCATACAAGTGCCACAAAAATACAACATATGCAGTTGGAAATGCAGTATAATAGCTCACCTTTAAGAAGACCAATAAACAGACACAGTACAGTGCAGACACTGGATCACCGTAAAAATAAAAAGACTGCTGTGATAAAATGATGACTGTCAAAACATTTTGAGCACAAGCTCTTAATCCTCAAGTTTTTCTGCTGGATTTGTATCAAGTCTCCATCACCCAAAGAAAGATAGAAGATGATAGAAGATACTTGTGCCACTAATTTTGAGGGATAGTAACAGAAATGATGTTTGTAGACATTTTAACACGTGTAGAATCATCTCAATGAGCAACTTTAGGAAACTTTTATATTGTGGAGGTTTTATATTGTGTGTGTGTGTGTGTTTGAGTGTCAAGTGTGTATCTTTACTGTAATACTGATGCTTCAGCTTTACGCTGCTTTACAGTGTTGATAATCACATCTGGACTTACCGAGCCTTTCTGCAGTTCCTCACAGCTGGAATCAGTCTCAGTCGTCCCTCCTCTGATGTGCTGTACTTCTTCAGGTCCAACTCATCCAGAACCTCCTCTGACATCTGCAGCATGTAGGCCAGAGCTGAGCAGTGGATCTCTGAGAGTTCCTTCTCTAATCTGTTCTCTGACTTCAGGAACTCTTGGATCTCCTGATGTACTGAGTGGTCGTTCATCTCCGTCAGACAGTGGAAGATGTTGATGCATCTGTCAGGAGAGATCTTTGTCCTTTTCCCTTTCAGGTTGTTGATGGCTCTCTGGATGATTTCTGGACTGTTGTCTGTCTGACCCAGCAGGCCTCCTAAGAGTCTCTGGTTGGACTCCAGAGAGAGGCCATGAAGGAAGCGAACAAACAGGTCCAGGTGGCCATTTTTACGCCTCAGAGATTTCATCATTGCTCCTGTCAAGAAGACATCCAGGGTGGAATCAATATGTTTTTTCCCCAGGAAGTCCTTCAGTACCTCTGTCTTCCTGCTGGTGTAACAGTGGAACATGTAGACTGCAGCCAGAAACTCCTGAACGCTCAGATGAACAAAGCAGTAGACTGTTTTCTGGAAGATCACACTCTCTCTTTTAAAGATCTCTGTACAAACTCCTGAGTACACCGAGGCCTCTGTGACATCAAGACCACACTGCTCCAGGTCTTCTTGGTAGAACATGATGTTTCCTTTCTTCAGCTGTTCAAACGCCAGCCTCCCCAGCTTCAGAAGAACCTTCCTGTCAACCTCCGTCAGCTCCTGTGGACTCGTCTCATGTCCCTCATCATACTTGTGCTTCTTCCTCTTTATCTGAACCAGCAGGAAGTGTGAGTACAGGTCAGTCAGGGTCTTGGGCAGCTCTCCTCTCTGGTCTGTAGTCAACATGTGCTCCAGAACTGTAGCAGTGATCCAGCAGAAGACTGGGATTAGACACATGATGTGGAGGCTCCTGGAGGTCTTGATGTGTGAGATGATTCTGCTGGACAGCTCTTCATCACTGACTCTCCTCCTGAAGTACTCCTCCTTCTGGGCGTCAGTGAAGCCTCGTACTTCTGTTAACCTGTCAACACATGAAGGAGGGATCTGATTGGCCGCTGCCGGTCGGGAAGTTATCCAGACGAGAGCTGAGGGAAGCAGATTCCCCTGGATGAGGTTTGTCAGCAGCAGGTTGACTGATGACTTCTGTGTGACATCAGACACAACCTTCTTGTTGTTGAAGTTCAATGAAAGTCTGCTTTCATCCAGGCCGTCAAAGATGAACAACAGTTTACAGACAGCGAGCTTCTCTGCTGGGACCTTCTGTAATGTTGGATGGAAAACATGGAGCAGCGTGAGGAGACTGTGCTGCTCATCTCTGATCAAGTTCAGCTCCCTGAACGAGAGCAGAACCAGCAGACTGACATCTTGGTTTTCCGAGCCCTCTGCCCAGTCCAGAGTGAACTTCTGCACTGAGAAGGTTTTTCCAACGCCAGCGACGCCGTTGGTCAGAACCACTCTGATGGCTCTCTGTTGGCCAGGTAAGGCTTTAAAGATGTCCTGGCACCTGATTGGAGTGTCATGGAGGGTCTCCATCTTGGAAGCTGTCTCAAGCTGCCTCACCTCATGTTGGGTATTAACCTCTTCACTCTGTCCCTCTATGATGTAGAGCTCAGTGTAGATCCTATTGAGGAGGGTTCCACTTCCTGTTTCATCACTTCCTTCAGTCACACGTTCACATCTCCTCCTCAGACTGATCTTATGTTCATCTAAAACCTCCTGCAGACCACTATCTGCTGAGAGAGAAGAACAAATAACCTGAGACTAAACAGAGAGCAAGAATCCAGATAAATCAAATGTTTTTGGATGGATGATATTCATGATAATATTAAAAACCAAATGTCCCTGTAATTAAACAGAAAGTCCTGTTTTCAGACATGACGAGATCAGCAGACAGATGAACAGTCTTACTTTGTACAGAGCTGCTCTGACTGGCTGTCTGCAGTCCAGCTCTTGTTCTGGATCTTTTTCCACACTGGGGACAGGAGGAGTCTCCTGATGAAGCAGACTGGTCCCAGTATGAGGTGATGCACTGTCTGCAGAACCAGTGTCCACAGCTGGTAGAGACTGGATCCTTCAGGACGTCCTGACACAAAGCACAGCAGGACGGCTGCTCCTCCACAGAAACATGACTCCTCTTCCTCTCTCTGTGAAGACATTTCATTAGAACTAAAATGATTTGTTGCTTGTCGTTGAAACATTTCTAGATTTGTCCGACACTGTGTAGAAGCTCAGATGGTCACAGAGAACAGTGTAAGAATTTTTTCTTTTCTGTTTAAATTCAGCTTTCAGTCTGTACAAATTTACATTTCCTCATTTAACTGACACTTTTATTCAAAGCACCTGCAAGTGCTACATATGTCAGAAATAGCACAGCTCAGCAGCAACTAGGGGTTAAGTTTACTTTTCATGGAATGTGTCACAGTGGGAATTAAACCCAGGTTTCGCACACCAAAGGCATGTGTCTTATCCACTTTTCAATCGGCACCCCTGAATATGACTGTTACTTTTATTTCAGCTCTTGTGAGTGATCTGCCTGGAGTTTGTTATTAATACAAACTCAACCTTCCTGCAGCTCCTCCACAGTAAAAGCCTCCATTAAAGAGGTGGGGTGGTGATGGCGCAATGGATAAGACACCTGCTTTTGGTGTGAGAGACCAGGGTTCAATCCCCCCACTGTGACCCCTACTTGCTCCTGAGGCGTGCGACCTCTGATATGTATAGCAATTGTAAGTCACTTTGGATAAAAGCGTCAGCTAAATGAATAAATGTCAAGAGAGCTGATTATGTCCGCCTCTGTTTTACAGTCACTCTGGGCAGCTTAGCTTGAGTTAGTTAGCTTTGAACTGAGGTTAGAAGTGGTATCAATAATTGTGGTAGACCAGCAGTCTCAGACACAGAGCATGTAACAGTGGTGTCACAGGTTCAAGTCCAGACAGTTTCCTTTATGTTTCCTGTCCCTCTCTACTGTCAACAATCAAATGAAAACAATTCAGATATTCTAAAAAAGAGAAGTGGTCCAAATCTTCATGTGACCATTTTCTGCCCTTTTTTCATCCACTGCTAACTTTTCCATCAGTGCTGCCTGTGGATGTTTGTTCTTCACCTTTAGGAACAATGTATGGTGGAGAGAATCTGAGATCAAAGGTCCACAGTAAACACAGTCTCTTACTTTGTGTCTGAGGGTCCAGGTTCAGTACTGAAGAATGGAGGATGATTTTTGGAAAAGTCACTCTTCATAGACAGACAGCTGGATACTTCAGACTCTGCTCTCCGTCTCTTGGACCGAACTCTGCAAACACTAAGATGTTTTATTCAAATCACACAGACGTGTGACGAGAAACTTAGCTCACGAAAAGAGACACGATATGAGGTTTACAAGAACGAGGTCAGACAAAAATTTTATTTTATTTTTAAGAAATCTTCAATGCTGAATTATATAAACATTTGGATTCTTAACTTCCTGTGAAATTGTCTGCACCAAGACCAAAATGTGGTCAGGTCCCTGGCCAGCATATTGGAAACGTCACACTCTGACCACTCTATAAGTAAGGGGCAGTTTCTCTATAACACTGAACATCGTCTTACTTTTCTGGGTGGTTGTTGGAATTTTCTATATGAGCGTGAGCAGCAGGATCATCAGCAGGCCGTACATCCTGTCTATGGGACAATGTCAGCTTTCACTGTGGTGTCCCGCTAAGCAAGTGGTTCAACGTAAACCAGCAACCAGTGAGTCATAAATGATTACAACCTACAGCCTTTACTTCAATCCAACAGAAGAATGTTTCTCTGCCTGATGGTGGAAGGTCTATGACCGAAACTCATGTACTACGGAAAATCTCTTATGGACAGTGGAATCCGCCTGTGGTGAGATAGGTGTGAAGTGTTGTTAAAGTCAGGCTGCATCCAGCACACCTGAGGGGTCTCCTCCTTTTCTTTGTGAGGGACAAGGCTGCATGTGATGTGGAAGAAGTCTCTTACTGTATTGACTTTGATTTTGCAGATGCACAACATTTTTTAGTGTAATGTGCTTTTCATTTTTAGTTTTCTTTGTTCTTTGGGCTTATTGTGTTTGAAGATACAGATATTTAATACTGTATTACTGGCAGGACTTACAGTATACTATAAATTTACTGTACTAAGTTGAGATTACTATACTTTTTAAATTGGAAAATGTGTTTCCTCTACACAGAAAACATTTTCTGTAACTACACGCCCTGGACGCTGTGTTCTCAGTTTTTTGCTGTGGTGTCTAAAGAACGTTCTGTAGTGTTTTACATATTGACTGGTTGTTTATGTTCTGACAGCATTGTTTGATTTGGCCAGAAGAGTCAGGGGTTTTGTTAATGTATTTTAAAGATTGGGTTTTGTTTTTCAAGTTTTGAGAAAGAGAGATATGAGATATGGGTGAAGGTTTCAAGAAATGTGTCTTAGCAAAATTTGTGAAAAGCTGTAATATGAGAAAATGAATTACACATTTGAAGCAGATTCTTTCAGATTTTGAATTGTTCTAAATTTTTACAGTGACGTAAACGTGAGGGCAAAAATATATGAATATGTTGAAGTGTAAATTCTGAAATGGAGGTTCTCAGGTGTTTTGCTGCAGAAATAAAATCAGATCCATCTTAGTTTGAAACAGTATCTGAACTAATGTTCTGCATCAGGAATATAAATCTTTCAGCAGAACATTTTGTCTTCATCCTCAATGCATCATCTTCCATCAGGTCAGTTTACAGTAAAGACAGTCTCTTACTTTGTGTCTGAGGGTCCAGGTTCATTACTGAAGAATGGAGGACGATCTTTGGACCGGACCCTCTTCATAGACAGACAGCTGGATCCTGCAGACTCTGCTCTGTCCTCCTCTTCCTCCACACAAACACTCATCTTCTGGACTTCAGTTAGTCTGAGAAGTGAAACACTGACTGAGCTCAGAACACAAGAACCAGGAAACAGGTCTGATGCTACATCAACATGATGACACAAACTATAGAGAGCCAAAGTCAAGGGCTGAACGATTAATGGAATTTGCGATATTATCACGATGTAATAAAACGAGATTTCTAATCACAAAGGCTGCGATTACACTCTGGTCACATGACACCCAAGCGGAAAGCAGTCTGCAGATGAAGCTGATGCATCGTCTGCACGTTACGCTGTACCTTGCCTTCTTTAAAGAAGCTGACACTACAGAAACTGTAGAGTCAGACAGGGAATAACTTGGTGGTGGGGGGTGAAATCGTCGGGCCATCCGCAGATTTGACGGACAGGAAAAATGCACAACAGAAACACGCGGGTATACATGCTGCGTTCCAGGCAACTCGGAACTGGGAAATTTCCGACCTCCAACTAGAAAAACTATCCTGGAACACCACTTTAAGTCTGGGGCGAGTTCAGCGCAGACAAAACGCAAACACGAGAGGCGTCACTTGGTTTTATTTTCGTTGGCCAACTTTTGAATTGAACCCCAAACTATTTTTTGTATTTTAATTTTTTGTATTGAACCTCAAATTTTTTGTTTGCTTACTGGGACACAGAAAGATAGACTCTTGGGAGCTTTGAACTGAGATGGGGACTCATTAATTGATCGTTTGTTGTGGTGTCAGCCAGCAGCATCGTTAGCCCTGGGCTGTTTTTTGAAAAGCCCTGGATCTCTGAAGGATTTTTCAAAAAGAAACAACAAAAGGCCGAAAATTTAACTTCATTCGCTTAACTACCGTTATGTGCGCGGGAGCGAGCGAGAGCGAGTGAGAGATCATGTGTTATTGTTATTGTTTATTCTCCTGCACATTAGCTGAGAATAAGATGATCCAGCTGTAGCTCTGTGTCTGTCCTGTCTGCTCCACCCTGTGAGCTGCACTTTATCAGAGGCCCTGAAACTAACTTGTTAACATGCTTCATTTCAAAATCTACGTTTTGTCCACCCCTCTTTCCTAATGTAAAGTTTTATGTAGGCTGTTGCCTTCCTGGCTCTGGCGATTTCAGAGCTGGCTCATAGGAGGCGGTTTACTAAGTGACCAGTCAATCACTCACACTCCACATCATCAGTCGCGGACAAAATGTGGCCTATATTTAAATGTTGAGGGAGGGAAAAAAGTTACTCGAAAAAGTTGCCGGTGCCGCAAAGTGCCTCAATATTACAGACTTTTCTTTTGTGCTGCTGTTACTTCTAGCTGAAGGATGGGTACATCTAATGTAGGCCTACTTTTGATTCCGTTACATTTTTCATTCATACCTTTTATAACTGAACCAGTCTGTAATCTGAATTTAGCTTCATCAACTGAAATGACATCCAGGCTGTGCGCGCGCAGTTACGCAGTAAACCGCTGGCCGGTCGCTTGTCACACAGAGCTGGGCAGATGCAAACATTTAGAAAATCAGGCAAATATCTTTTCAGTTTAAGGCTTTAATGTTCTACAAATACAACTGAAATCTAGTGAGCGCACACAATGGACCTGGTGACCGTGTTGGAAAGCAGCCTGAGTCGCCCTTTGACAAGTCAGTAAGTGAAACACTTTCACTTTCCATTTAAGGCGCATTAAAAGCGTCTTTAGTCTCTGCAAAGCAAATGAAGACCACACACAGTAAGATCTGTGTCAGATGATCACTTATTGAGATATATTAAAAGTGTCCTGTTGTTGCACAGAGCATTGCTTTGGACATCAGCCTGTTTCTTTAATACACATCGGTTACTATTTGTTTTATAGCGATGTCCGACGGTGAAACTGATCTGTCAGTCAGGAGAGGGAGGGAGGGGGAGAGAGTGAGAGAGCGAGCGAACAGTCCAGTCGTTTTTTACCCATGACGCACAGCTTCCTCTGTATGTAGTTCACCTGCTTCAGCAACGAGCTGCTCTTTGTTTCTGCCACCATAATTCTTTGCGTTGTGAAGATTATTTAGATGCTTCAGGAATAATCAGATTGTTTTGGCAGTGTGCCAACATTCAAACCACCACTTAAATAGAAACGCCAGCAATCAGTGTTATTGGAAAGAGTGGAACAATTTTTATCATTCTGAGCCAATCAAATACCTTATAGGAAATTAACAGCATGGTAAATAAAAAAACAGGATTTATATACACATATATAATGTGTGTGTGTGAGAGAGAGGAGAGAACTGTCAAATAGGAAATATTACGCATGTAATTTCCAAAGTGAAGCTTAGAATATAACCTACACTTAGAATCACTCTTTTTTTGCTTCTTGGACAACCAACCAATCACAGTCTTCAAAAGATTGTGTCATACATAGCAACGGGGTCAACCCCGCCTCCTCACTAAGATAAAAGTTTTTGTCTTTTCCTTGCTCAGAGTTGCTCTCAGATCAGTCCTGAATAGCTCTTAAGCTAAGACTCCTAGGTAAAAGTTTTTAAGCTAAGATAAGAGTTTTCTGAGAGGACTCTTAAAATCTTTATGAATACTTTATGAATCCGACCTCGAACTAGAAAAACTATATCCTGAACGCCACTTCAAGTCGGATATCCTACTTGTGAACTCGGAGAAAAAATTTGTACCCCGACTTCACGAGTAGCAGGTGAATGACATCACAAAACAATGTCAGCGTCCATGGAAGCTCACTTTGTAAATGGTAAACCATCAACTAAACGGCAACAAAACATTTATCTGCATGTATTTGAATTAAAATAATACGTACTCAGAGTTGCTCTCAGATCAGTCCTGAATAGCTCTTAAGCTAAGACTCCTAGGTAAAAGTTTTTAAGCTAAGATAAGAGTTTTCTGAGAGGACTCTTAAAATCTTTATGAATACTTTATGAATCCGACCTCGAACTAGAAAAACTATATCCTGAACGCCACTTGAAGTCGGATATCCTACTTGTGAACTCGGAGAAAAAATTTGTACCCCGACTTCACGAGTAGCAGGTGAATGACATCACAAAACAATGTCAGCGTCCATGGAAGCTCACTTTGTAAAATGGTAAACCATCAACTAAACGGCAACAAAACATTTATCTGCATGTATTTGAATTAAAATAATACGTACGATCATATAGTAAAACCTGTTCTGCATGCACATTGATGTAGAAATATGTTTTACACATACAGTAGCTGGCTACAGTAAAGAATCTCATAGTCATCTTTTCTACATAAATTATTGTTAAAAATGCCAATTATGACATTACGAAGTGCAACTTACAACATTGACTGAGGGCTACCAACTTATAGCCAGAGTGGCACACAGAACTAGTAACGTGTGGGCTATTTATTTCAGTTGTTGCAGTTAAACTGCCATCCTTTTAATTAACACCTAAAGCACTGCTGAGGGTGCAACTGTGTGTTCACTTTGTCACGATCAGATATGATTTTCGTTCACTTTAGGCGTCATGCACCGCCATGCACCTGGAACACTTTCAGGTGGGAAGTCAGAAGGTTCAACTGGGAAAAATCCCAGTTCCGACCAGTCTCGAACGTGCCATTAGGTGAAAGTTAACTTCCGTCACTGACCTACGAATCTCCGTTTTTTGCACCTCTTACTGCTGTGGAAGCTGTTATGCATTTTAGGCAAAGCCTTAACGCTGTCTGAAACACTTTTTAGATTTGAAAAAAACTTTATTTTAATTGTCCATCTATCCATCTTCATCCGCTTATCCGGGGTCGGGTCGCGGGGGCAGCAGCTCCAGCAGGGGACCCCAAACTTCCCTTTCCCGAGCCACATTAACCAGCTCTGACTGGGGGATCCCAAGGCGTTCCCAGGCCAGCGTGGAGATAAAATCTTGTCCTGGGTCTTCCCCGAGGCCTCCTCCCAGCTGGACGTGCCTGGAACACCTCCCTAGGGAGCAGCGGCTCTACTCTGAGCTCCTCGCGAATAGCCGAACTTCTCACCCTATCTCTAAGGGAGACACCAGCCACCCGCCTGAGGAAACCCATTTCGGCCGCTTGTACCCGCAAACTCGTTCTTTCGGTCATGACTATTTAATTGTGAAAATGACAAAAGGGTGATTTCACTACTTTTTCTCCACATGCAGACCACATTAGACCAGGGCCCGTATTCACAAAGAATCTAAGAAAACCTCTCAGAAAACTCTTATCTTAGCTTAAAAACTTTTACGTAGGAGTCTTAGCTTAAGAGCTATTCAGGACTGATCTGAGAGCAACTCTGAGCAAGAAAAAGACAAAAACTTTTATCTTAGTGAGGAGGCGGGGTCGACCCTGTTGCTATGTATGACACAATCTTTTGAAGACTGTGATTGGTTGGTTGTCCAAGAAGGGAAAAGAAAGAGTGATTCTAGTGTAGGTTATATTCGAAGCCTTTACTTTGGAAATTACATGCGTAATATTTCCTATTCGACCTTTCTCTGCTCTCTCTCTCTCACACACACACCCATTATATATGTGTATATAAATCCTGTTTTTTTATTTACCATGCTGTTAATTTCCTATCAGGTATTTGATTGGCTTGGAATGATAAAAATTGTTCCACTCTTTCCAATTACACTGATTGCTGGCGTTTCTATCTAAGTGGTGGTTTGAATGTTGGTTTTAATGGATCAAACACGGAATCAAAACCAAGCAGGGCAGAAAGCCCAACTGGACCAGTTAGTGGATAAACACAAGGCAATTCTAAAAGGAAAATTCGGGCCGGGTGTCACAGCACGGGGCGAGAAGCAGACGAGGGAGCTTAGCGCAAAATATTAACGGTTCATTCTCGTTGGGCGCAAGAGGGAAGCTACTATATTCATAAATGCAGTTTTTTGAGCCTGCAAGGTGGGAATGTCCAGTGGAAACGAAATGAACTGCAACACAATAAGAGGTTCTGACAGTGCTGTAAGGCTGATGATACACACAGCAACTTTTAGAGCAATCGTGCAGGGCAACGCTGTCGTCAATAATAATGAGTAAAGATTACTACCGTAATCCCCTTCCCCCGCCACTCCGCCACCCGCCCCGCTCCGCCGCTATCCATTTAAACATAGTCGGACTTGCCTCTAGCAAGATTGCCCAGCAACATTGCTCAAAAAGTTGCCCCGTGTATCATCAGCTTTAATTGTTTGTGTGATCACTCTGCTTACAGAAGGTTGTGACAGACCCAAATCATCACCGCTGCATTGCCAAATATCCTAATGTAGTGATTCCTTTCATTCCTGCCTGTGTCGGAGATGTTAGCGCGTCTCTAATAAGATCAGTCACAAACACGATCCCTGCACGATCTAATCTATAGCGTCTGATTAACTCACTGTCATCCTGCAACACATTTCTTCTCCCTCTTCGTCTTTCTGCCATTTTCTCCTCTACTAAAGAAACTCTTAAGCCTCTTAAAAGTCCTCGTCGCTGCTCCTAACAATTCCGAGCTTAGGAGGTCTTTTAAGGCTTAAGATGCTTTGTGAATTACTTTTTTCTTTACTAGGATTTTTTCTCTAATTTTAAGAGTACACGCCCACTTTTCTCAGAATTTTATTAGAATTACGTCACTAGGAGCTACTTTTAGCCTTAAGATTCTTTGTGAATACGGGCCCAGGTCCAGACCCCAAACCACTATACCTAGAGCTCTCAAATCTGGACTACATTGTCCCAGAGAGAGACTAAAGTTTCAATCAAACATAGTTTCAGATTTGTGAAACTTTTATTCAATTTGTGAAAATTCTTTAAATGGAGATTTCAATGCTTTTTTCGCATGTACACCATATTAAAGGTTTCACAAATCTGAAACTATATTTGATTGAAACTTTAACCTCTCTGGGACAATCGATTTCCTGCACCAATTCATGGTGGAAATGCCTTTATTTATATGAAGGGAAACAAAATTAAGGTGGCAGGTGACAATTCAAAATATAAAGGAATATAATGCAGTAATCAACTTTTGGACAATGCATTGGTTTGTTCCTTATTTAAATTGCATGTTTTCTTAATGTGCATTGTTTCATTTGTTATTTAACATTTCTTGTTGCAAGTTGTTTTAAGAACATTTTTAACAAAAGCTTTCAAAAAGTGATTGAGACATTCTGATTCTGTCCTGACACCCATCTGTCATTATCATAAGTGTCCCACTCCAACCAGGCTGTGATTGGTCCAAAACTGACATTGACGAGCTGCATTCAGCACACAGCTGCTTGAAGGGCACAGCTTCTCTTCTCCCTGCGTCTCCCTGAATCTTTTGAAGAACTTCTTTGTTTCTATAATTTCACATCTGTGTGCAAACAGGCCTCATAGTAAGACAAAGGGGATCCATATAGACAACTTTGGTCATACATCAACGGAAACATTGATGTAGGCCATAGCAGATGTTTGTGTTGCAGCTGTTGTCGGGGTTTTTGTTTGTTGTTGGTCTGATGTTCGCTGACACACTATGAATTCCTGAAAGGACTGATAAAATATCTATCTATAGGCTACTTAATTAATGAAAAAGTCAAAAGTATCTAAAATTAAGTAGCATCTAATCAATTGTTACCAGTAAAACAGAAAAGAGTTACAGAAACTAATCATTAAATTGGCTTTAGCTTTAAATTCAAAAGGTACATTAAGGAAACAATGTTAAAACAGCTGGCCGTAGTATGAGTCTATAAGTGTTATTTGTTAAGTACAAACTATTTTAATAAAAATTCCAAAACAAGAGCTCTGCCAGTAGCACTGATTTTTTGTTTTGCATGACTGATAAGATCCGTTTTCGCCTGTCTATGAACGCCACACCGGAGTTTTAAAACTAGAAAGAGGTTAAGGCAGCGATTTCAAACTTAACTCTGTTTTACTGATTCGTATTTACAGTTTTAGTATCAAAGTCCTGCATAAAAAACACGTAGTAGGGTGGATGTAGCCTCGACTTCATAGGAAACACACACACACAAACACAGAGTTCACTAACGTTTCTTTCCTCTACAGTCCACAGGGAGAAAACTGACTCAGAGATTTTGACAGTTAAATAATAAAATGCTGGATTAACACTCACCCTGCCTCGGCCTTCAGTTTTCCTCCTTCTGCTCTGACTCTAAATGGAGTTTGGCTGTTACCTGTCCTCACCTGCTCACTGTTGCTCCTCTTCTCTCCGTTTACAGGAAACCAGTGGCCTGTTCTACAAACCGGGGTAACTGGTTTATCCAGATTACTTCAGGAGTAACTTCGTGACGTTGTTAACTCTGAGCAGGCTGAACTCTGCTCTGTCCTCCTCTTCCTCCACACAAACCCTCATCTTCTGGGCCCGTATTCATAAAGAATCTTAAGGCTAAAAGCAGCTCCTAGTGACGTAATTCTAAGAAAAGTCTTAGAAAAGTGGGCGTTTACTCTTCAAATTAAAGAAAAAATCCTAGTAAAGAAAAAAGTAATTCATAAAGCATCTTAACCCTTAAAAGAGCTCTTAAGCTCAGAATTGTTAGGAGCAGGGACGAGGACTTTTAAGAGGCTTAAGAGTTTCTTTAGTAGAGGAGAAAATGGCAGAAAGACGAAGAGGGAGAAGAAATGTGTTGCAGGATGACAGTGAGTTCGACGCTATAGATTAGATCGTGCAGGGATCGTGTTTGTGACTGATCTTATTAGAGACGCGCTAACATCTCCGACACAGGCAGGAATGAAAGGAATCACTACATTAGGATATTTGGCAACAAAGCAGCGGTGATGATTTGGGTCTGTCACAACCTTCTGTAAGCAGAGTTATCACACAAACAATTAAGCTGATGATACACGGGGCAACTTTTTGAGCAATGTTGCTGGGCAATCTTGCTAGAGGGAAGTCAGACTATGTTTTAAATCAGTGTTTCTCAATGGGGGCGTTCCGAGGACGATGGGGGGCGCTGGAAGCAATATTTTAAAAAGGGGGCGCTGAGCTGCTTTTGGGGGGCGTTTGTTGGATGGAAATTCTAAGGTGAGTTTACACTTAAGTTTCACAACAATACGAGTTTAAACTTTGAACTACTTGCAAAAAATTGTGGTCTGCAACATTAAAACCTGCCAGTTTAGTCCACTGCGCCTGGACGAGACTGTGCATTTTTTCTCCATCAGCTACTTGTGGTGCAGCTTCGTGCTGCCTTCATGGGAACGGGAAGTCAGAATTTCATCTCTAAAATTTTACCCACATTGCGTTTACTGTGTAAACTCTAGAAAACCGACGCTCTCTTTCTAGGTGGAAAAGGGTTTATTTCTCTGAGGAAAACACCGTGAACGTCTTGTCATCGCAGTGGTTACACATTTACAAGAGGGATATTCTGCTGTCGGACTGACGTCGACCCTCCTTGCGCTGTGAGTTGCAGACAGTTTGTGCCAAAGCGGAGATATAGGTAGCTTCATTCAGCTATAATAATGTAACGTTAAAAACTGAAGCCCTGTCTCACTCTGTTGGGGACTGTTAGCGGCACTTTATCAGAGGTGCTTAAGGTGTGGGAATTATTCGAGAGCTTTCTGTGAGATAACACATCTCTTGTCAGTTAGTTTCGTTCTCATTCAGTTTTGTCTGTCAGACGGCAAGGGGAAGCGAATCAGTAACATAATGCAGTACAGGGCATGTAGTAAAATATTATGAATTCTCTTTAAATAGGCTTTAAATGACGTTAGTCTCCTATAACGTCTGTTTTTCTTCATGTCAGAGAGCACAGATAGGCCTACGGCAGAGATTCTGAATGTGCAGAAGGTTTTGAGCATAAGCAGATAAGTTACTTCCCTAAGTATTTCCCATACGTTCATTTATTTGTGGCGGCCCACCACAATGTCAAGGCTGACCGCAACACATTGATTTTTTTTTACCAGGCCTATTTAAAATCGTATTTGGCTGCAGAGCTGCAGGCAGCGCAAATTCACGGACCACGTCCTCTCGCTCGTCTCTCTCTCTCTCTCTCTCTCACCCGTCCCTCGATCTATCCTCTCTCTCCCTCGCGAACAAAGACGCACAAGCAGTCAATGTCGGAGACCCAGCTAATAGAAGTTATTAGTAAGCATGTAAGGGGCCTGGCTAATAAGAAGAGCTAAGTTAATGTTAAAACACAGCTGGGTTTTCGAGGTTAGCTGTACAGCTGCAGCACAGTTACACTGTCATTCTGTGGGAAACACTGACAGGAGCTAAAGTCCGGTCAGTTACTGAATTAAAACGGATTAATTTATCACTGAGATGAAAAGGGGCCATAAACACATTTAAATAAGTTACTTCCCCACAAAGAGGAGGTAAGACTGAATCATGTGTGTTGACTCAGCAGGGATGATATTAAATAAGTTGATCTACAGGAGAAAAATATTTAAAAGCAAGAAAAATGCCTGAGAGCCTCACTACCATTGTAAAATGGTGCAGAAAAGGCAGAAATTAGGGGAGAAATCTTCACCAGAATGCAGGAAATTAAGTGTTTAATGCTCAAAATCTTCTGAGGGAGGACCCCCCATACCCCCCACTTATTAAGTGCCCCATCCAAGAAAACAGTATTTTGCTTCATACACAGTTTCTGTGAGGAACATTCACTTATTAGTTAAATATAATTACTTTTCACATGGCTTTTTGTTACCTTTTTCATGTTTTTAATAACAATAGTATCAATAAAAAAATCTAAATATATTCAGGGCAAATAGTCAACATCTTTTTTGATGGGGGGCGGTAAGGGATCTGGATAGTGGACAGGGGGGCGTTGGCCCAAAAAAAGGTTGAGAACCACTGCTTTAGCTCAACTAAACCGTCCAGTTGTGTTGACAAAGTTTCAGAAAGACTTTCTGAACTCTAGACTTTTCCGCTTCATAGAGTAAATCTTTGTAATTGTATATTACTGCTGTTGAGGTGGGATGAAAACACAACAGATTTATGTTCACAAGCTAAAATCTATTGGCTCCTGTACAAGATGCTGTTCTGTCAGCAGAACTCCTCCTACCACGGTGAAGATCCTCTATAAAAGTTGGTGTGAACTATATTTGGTTGTTGAAGAAACGTTCTGAACATAGTGTTCGAACGTGTCTTTTTACTGTGCAAACTGCGACAGCCTTTATGACAGATCAGTGAGGGATATAAAGGACACAGTCCTGGCTGGAACAGCTCAGCGTCTACATGTGGCTGTGACACTAAAGAAAAGTTTAGATTTGAATCTAAAAGCTGGAAACAGCGGCTCCGTCTGTTTGTTGCTGCTTGTTTTATCAACACTAACAAAACTTTAAATTGTCTCCACTTTGTGTCAGAACACTGTGGTTCCATGGAAAATCTATGTAGCAAACAAGATAAGGGTTTCCTCATGGAGAGATTTAAAAATGTACAACCTTTTATCAACACTAAGAACACACAAAGCGCAAAACTGCAAACAGTTTCAACCAGTCTGCAGACCTTTTAACAACAAATCTGTGTGTGTTGTGCTACTTTCAGAGTTTACAGCCTGTTCTTTAAGGAAAGTATCTCTGGTTTCAGTGTTTCTTCGTTCACATAGCATGACTCTGAAGAAACTCCAAAGCACATGCTTCATGCTTTCGGGGTACTCAGCCTGGAGGCTGCAAGTACAAGTACAAGTATATGAAAGGAAGCACTCAGTCCACTGCAAGTCAACCTGTTTCGGGGCTTTTCTTTTGCTTGTCACTGATTTGATGCCAAATTCAACTTTTGACCCTGAAAAATCTTTATCGACTTCAAAACAACAGAACACAAGTTAACACTTCAGTCCAGAATACAAACCATGGTGAACATGATGCTGTCTGGAATAGATAAAGGCCGGGGAACCGTATTAAAACATAACCACATTTTAGAAAATAAGAAGCATGAGAGAGAGAGATTATTTTAAGGAAACCCAGATTTCTATAAAACTGATTCATGCCGAGTGTTCTGGTGTCCAAACAAGATTTCATTTCCTTAAATCTGGAGTTTTTCTAAACCCAGCACAAAACACAAAATACATGTAATATAAAAGCATAACTAACTTAACTCATAAGCTTACCTAAATTATATTTATAATTATAATAACAAAATAAAGTCAGTCAGAACGAAAGCGTTCGCAACGCAATAATAATACATATTGGGTGGGACACTCCCAAAAATGTGTTTAGCCGGTATACATTCCATAACTTTAGCCAGTGTTAACATGAATACTTCATTTTGCACAGGAGTTATTTTTTGCAGTGATTATCAGCCATTACCATTATTACGTTACATTCGTCAGAGAGCCATCGAGTAAAGTGTCTGAAAGTATACTTACTCATGAAAAATAGCATTATTAGTGTTTGTTTCATTAAAGTGTAAGCAGTTTTATCAGTCGGCTTTCATTCACAGTGCCATCATGAGCAAGAGAAAGTAACAAATATTGCATCACGTCAGGTCAATTTTACAAAATCATAAATCACAATTTGGCTCAAGGGGCGACACCCTCTGTTGCAGTATTGGGCTAGCTACCTGGAAAATGTAGTGAGCTAAGCTACTGGCTACTCTACATTAAATGAAGCTTCACTACACAGAAGCCAACCCCTAGTGAAATGTAGCAAGCTAAGCTACAGCAACGTGGCAAAAGTAGCTTAGTTACATCTAAGCTACTTTGAATTTTTTAATAGTTTATACTTAGGTCATTTATATATAAATATTTATATACACACACTCACACACACAACATAGGCCTAGTTTATATTGAACCAACTTCATTCCACAGTAGCAATAGAAGAAAGACTAAAAACCTGCTCCAATGTGTGTGTGAGAGCTAAATCAGCACAGAAACTCTCCTACTTACTGCCAGATCATTGCTGCTAAATGTACTTCCTAATGCAACAAACGGAGAACCATTGTTGTTTGTATAAAGCAACTTAATTATCACATTATTAATTAATTAATTATTAATTAATTCTATATTTTGTATAGTTCATATGTGACTTTGTGCTCTGGCAACATTGCAACCTAAACAACCTAAACATTCATGGCAGAGAAAGAGAGAGAGAGAGAGAGAGAGAGAGAGAGAGAGAGAGAGTCCGTCGCACGTGTCTTTATTCCCCGGCAGCAAAGTCGCAAACATCAACCCAAGGATCGGTACGTGATGTCACCATCACAGGGAAGCGCTTCTGCCGGCTGCACATACAGGTCCGTGTGTGGCGGTGGTGTCACTTACTGATCCATCAGAAATTCTTGGGAAAATGTAGCGTGTGTGGAAGCTACCGCCGCTACTCGGTCAATAAAAGAGCTTTGTTACTGAAAAGCTATTTGATTCAGAAAATAGCAACGCTGCCACCAAGCTACTGAGAAATGTAGTTAAACTAATAACGCCTTGTAGCGACGCTACTTCCCAACACTGCTCTGTTGTTATAACCTCAAACAGGAAGAAAAGCCAGGAGGAGCAGCAGAGGAGGGATTTCTGTCCCAGGACGGACAGACAGGAAGTAGATGTCTGCAGAGACTGTGTAGAAGGACAGAGCTGCAGCAGAGCAGTCCAGATTCACTGATGATACTCTGTCACATCCAGAGGAACACACAGGGATGATGGTGGACTTGACTTTGTGTGTGACAGTGGAGCTGATCTCAGAGCAGTTCAGACTGCAGCACTGTTGGGATTCCTCTGTCAGTCACTGCTGGATGAAGCTCTCCTCTCCACTCTACCTCCCAGTAACATGGCCCAGTCAGAGCCTCTCCACACACAAGCTGATGCTGCTGCTTCAACCTCTCTGGATCATCAGGACACAGCTGATCCTCTCTCAACACCACCACCTTTCTCATCCCTCACACTCTGACAGAGATCACCTCCATCTGATGAGAGACAGACAGAACACAACAACAGTCATCTTCACACCAACTCAAACACATGATCACAAGTTTCTTCTGGCTGATCTGATTGGCTGCCTGTTCTCTCTCTCTCTCTCTCTCTCTCTCTCTTTCTCTCTTTCTGTCCAATCCTGAAGCCTGTCACCATTCTCCTCTCACAGCTTCACTGAGGAAAGCAGCCGCTGGGAAGGTTGGAGGTTTACAGGAAATACTGGATCTCTGCTTTAATACTAACTGTGTTTAGTACAATACTGATGAAACCAGCATGGACTGACTCCAACTCTCTACTGACCTCAGAGTCTCCAGTCTGCAGTGTGGACTCTCCACAAGATCAGACAGCAGCTTCACATCTGAATCCTGGAGCTTGTTGTTACTCAGCTGCAGCTCCTTCAGATGGGAGGGGTTGGACTTCAGAGCTGAGACCAGAGAAGCACAGCTGATCTCTGACAAACTGCAGCCCTCCAATCTTAATAAAGAATAAATGATGGAGATAAAAGTTGATCTCAGGCTAGTCTGGAACTAGAGGAGAAAAGCTATATTGATCCTTTAAACAACTGAATTTGGAATAATGATCAAATCAGACATGCTGTTACTTTTGTTACTTTCATATCCTTCTAATTCATAACAACCATGGGCCATTTTGTGACAAACACTAAGACATATCCATTTATATAGAATTACAAAAAAACAAAGTTATGTATGAACAGAATTTAGGTTCAATTGTTAATTAAACATATCAGATCTACAACAGCAACAGAGAATCAGTGAACTGACCTCAGAGTCTCCAGTCTGCTGTGTTGACTCTCCAGAAAACCACACAGCAGCTTCACTCCTGAATCCTGCAGGTTGTTTCCACTCATGTCCAGCTCTCTCAGATGGGAGGGGTTGGAATTCAGAGCTGAGGCCAGAGAAGCACAGCTGATCTCTGACAAACTGCAGTCCTCCAATCTGAATAAAGAATAAATAATGTAACTTTAGAAGACAATGTTCCTGCTTGAAATAATTTTCATGTTTAATAATCTGTTCAGAGCTGAAGAAGGTTTAGAATGTAGAAGTTTAGAAAATGGAAACCCCAAACACCTGCACCCAACAGGATGCAGGTTTAGAGCTCTCACTGAAATTAATGACAACATGCTGCTACTTCAATAGACGTAGTGACTTCACCTCTTAAACTCTGCAGCTCCACCAGTGGCTCCATCTATACAAACTCATGTAATGCAGACAAACACAAAGAAAAACCCACAGAAACTGATTTACGATTCCACTCAAGATCCCAAAGATGCCAAATATGTCAGCATGAACTTTGGGGAAATGTGAACAAAAGACATCTACAACATTTCTTTTAGGAATAGTGGATTCATCAAATCAAAGCTTCTTCACTTTAAACTATTCAATCAGTATAAGCCTCATAAAGCTTCATAATAATGTTGGAAAAACAAATACTGAATATAGTTGTTGTTGTCTGACAGTTGAAATAAAGATTATTTATTTTTTCATTGTATTTATGTATTTATTATTCTCGTTTTTTTAACCTCTTAACATTCCAACGGCCCGCCCACGGTCTCTCAGGTCCTGGTGGCAGCTTTCGGTATGTGCACACAACTGCTATGTTTTAACATCATACTCATAAGACACACCATTTGAAAGCTAAAATTCTCATGATTCCACCAATGCAAACCATTTCAAGATACAATCACCACAGCGGGTACAATCAGCACCTCTGTCAGACCAACCAGTACAAGCAAAATTGACGCGGCTCACCTATGAAGCCTCATAGTAATCCACCGATCGATTATATTTCAACAAAAATGCTCTTGTTATGTTGTCAAAGGTCCAGATGATCCAATCCAGTAAAACATTTAGTCCAAAACACATTATTCCATCAATAAATCCCCAGGGATTGCTGCCGCATCATTACATATTTGTCTGTCTCACAGCCTTCAATAGCCAACAAGAGCCCATGCTGTAAGGAAGAGCCAGCCCCTATTACATCGTGGGTAGGCCGAGCCAGTTGCAAGCAATTGTGCCGATGACTGGCACTTCGTGTAGTCAATAAAATTCTGAAAACGATGTCCAGCTTTAAGTAGGAAGTTCATAATCTACCAGCAAAAAAACACATCTGCGTTGAGCTACGACGTGATGCAGCAGCCGCCGCCGCCGCCTGACGCCAAGGGGTGGTGCTGTTTTAGAAAAAATACGCTAAGACATATACTTTGAAAGACCTTTGTAAAATAGTCATTTTTTGTGGCATTTGTATGAAATTTAAACTTGGGCTAGGTAAGGCTTTATGCTGTGGCCCTACAGTGTTTTCCAGCTAATAGGTCCCAGCTGTAGATGTCTGCATGCATTAGTTAAGCATTTTCAAGCGAAAATGAAATATATATTAGTTTTAGTGTGTTTAAACTTATATTAATCAATTCCAGTGGCACTTACAATCATTCACATCATATTAATCTCAGCACAGAAGGAAGAAATGGTGTCTGACCTCAGAGTCTTCAGTCTACAGTGTGGACTCTCCAGAAAACCACACAACTGCTTCACTCCTGAATCTTGCAGCTTGTTGTTACTCAGCTTCAGCTCTCTCAGATGGGAGGGGTTGGACTTCAGAGCTGAGGCCAGAGAAGTACAGCCGATCTCTGACAAACTGCAGCCCTCCAATCTGAATAAAGAATAAATGATGGAGATAAAAGTTGATCTCAGGCTAGACTGGAACTAGAGGAGAAAAACTATATTCATACTTTAAACAGCTGAATTTGGAAATATGTTTTGGAATAATGATCAAATCAGACATGTTGTTACTTTTGTTACTTTCATATTCTACAACCAACATATAACATCCATGGGTCCTTTTGTGACAAATACTAAGACATATGTATTTATATAGAATTACAAAATGGCCACTTTGAAAAAAATGAATGACTTGAAGTGAATATAAACCTGACAGAGCTCTTTAACAACTGTGCCAGCACTTCTGATGTTCATTTCAAAGCACAGACTTAGCCTCTCCTCATCACCACTATTCATCAACAGACAGCTGACTGACTCTGAGCTTCATCCTCAGTCATCTTTAGAACTGGATCAAATGTGCACTGAGCAAATTGAGAGGCTCATTCTCTGCATCTTAAATGTTACCTGGATCATTGTACTTTTTAGTTATTGTTAGGTTTATATATGGAACAGTGTGTAATATAGGAAATGTTTCATTTCCTGCGACACTGGTTTTATGGATTTTTGGGAAAGTACAAAACATTTAAGATAGGAAAAGGTCAGAGATTTTATGCAATATGTATGCCTAGATAATTGATTGTTCTGTTTTTGACATTCAATTTGGAAAGAACCTGCACTAACACCATAGGTTTGTGTCGCAGCATTTAGTTCAAAATGCCTTAATCTGTATGTGGCCTTGAATTCCACCTAGATATTTATTAGTGAACAGAAATGGGAAGGGTCTTCTGATTTTTCTCTGACAGTTCCTGTAAAACACTGCGTTCAAAAGGTTATGTATAAAAAGACATTATTTCTGAAAATGTGTTGAACCTCTTTCAATGTTTTATAAATATTGATTTTAATCAATTGAAGGATAAATCCTACAGTTTCTTTAATAAGATGAATCCACTTTGAGTTTAGACTAAATTCGGAGCCAAACTCTTCAGACTGACAAACTTCTAAAAATAGCTGTTGTGATTTGTGACAAACCCAGAAAACAAAAGAGCTGAAGGAATTTTGAAATATGTTATGGATTTAAATTTGGTAGATAAACACTGGATAAGAGCAGCAGTGTTGGTAACGTTACTTAAAAAAAGTAATTAGTAATAGTTACTCACTACTACTCAGTTAGTAACTGAATTACTCTGTAATAAAAGTATTGCATTGCATGTTTTCTGATATAAAACATGTTTTAAATAAGCTGATTCTGATTATTGTCCATTGTTTCATTTGTTATTTAACATTTCTTGTTGCTGTTGTTCAGAACATTTTTAACAAAAGCTTTCAAAAAGAGATGGAGACGTTCTGATTCTGACCTGTCCCCAGCGTCCCCAGTGGAAGTGACACCTATCTGTCAATGTTTTTAAATGTCCCGCCCCATCCAGGCTTTGATTGGTCGGTTCACGCCAAGTGACATTGACGAGCTACATTCAGCTCACGGCTGCTTGAAAGGTACCCAAACTTCTCTTGTCCCTCGTCTCTCTCCGCTGACGGACAGAGTTTAGCAGGCAGGCGAGAACGGGAACAGGTGAGCGCCACGTTGAGCCCAGAGAACCTGATATGGAACCTGAGAGGGCAACCCACCTTCTCACTAGCTGTGTGAGCCAGCGGCGCGTTCGGATTACACAGTTTATTCAATCAATACATTGTAACGCGCCGCATTTAACGTCCAGTAACGTTAACGGCGTTGAAACAATGGGAAAAGTAATTCATTAGATTACTCCATTACTGAAAAAATAACGCCGTCAGTAACGCCGTTATACTTAAACGCCGTTACTTCCAACACTGAAGAGCAGAATACGTGAACTGACCTCAGAGCCTCCAGTCTACAGTGTGGGCTCTCCAGTCCAGCAGACAGCAGCTTTACTACTGGGTCCTGCAGATTATAGTTGAGACACAGTTCCAGCTCTCTCAGATGGGAAGGGCTGGACTTCAGAGCTGAGGCCACAATTTTCCAGTGAGTCTCTGAGAGTCCACAATAGGAAAGTCTGTGATGACAGAGAATACAAAAACTTTCAGTAAAATAAAAATAGCATTTTACACAAAGCACATTTTAAAATAAAAATAGCATTTTATACAAAGCACATTAACAATAGCATGCTGCTCAGCCTGTCAGCTGGTCAGCCATTGATCACAAGGTTTGTGGTTTGAAACTTGAGCACTTGTCCACATGTCAAAGTGTCCTTGAACAACATAATGAACCACAAATTACTGCTTTCGACAAAAGTTTCTGCCCAATGACTGTGATTGTGATTAACAGGGTGCTGTGATTTGTGTTTGTTAAACTTTATTTAACTTGATTTTCACTGAGCTTTAAAAATCACTGAAGGTTGTTGTAACTGCACTCGTATAAATCATGTACTTAAAAGTGATGGGGAGAAAATCCGCCATTTCGAACATATCCCCAGCAGGCCTGCCCACAGAAATGACTGGGCCCCTGAAAATGTCAAGTAAATGGGCCCTGATCCCCAGTGTAAATGATGTAAGGGCAGAAAATTGCTTTCTTCTTACACTTATAATCCATTTATGCAAGTGCTTATAATAGTGATATTTTTCTTTTATTATTATGTCTTATACATTGTTTAAACTTCAACATGTTCCTTTTTATTATTATTCTCATTCTGATAATCTGTCCACATGTGTATGGTTTAGGTCAGGGATGTGGAGTTTTTTTCTGCTTCTTTCCTGTTTTGTCTGGGACCAGGCAGAGCTGGCAGAGGATCTTTTGTTCCCGAAAACATAGATACTCAGACTGTGTAAATGACTACACCCCTTTGTTCTGGGCCAGACGTTAGTGACTGTCTTAGGAGACAGAACCTCTGGTCCAGCTGATTTTGTTGTAGTACTTTTCTGTTTATTCTCTATTGTTAAATCAACTCTTCAGTTGGTTGTAACTCAATTATTTGCCTAACCTCTCACCAGGAATCAAATTTCCACGACAAATGACACATGCCATAAAACTTTAATTAATAGCACGGGATATTTTGCTGAAATCATTGAATTGACCCTGCTTATATTTGGGACAGGCATCCATATGGGACAGGCCTTTAATTCCTTTCACACAAAAATGTTAAATAGGCTACTATGGAACTGTTTATTTCAAGCAGTATGAGTATTACTTGTATCAAAACTATTCTATCAAATAATGTATTACACATCATACATTCTAAGTTTAAATCTTCTGGGAACAAAGTCAGAATTCTGACTTTTTTCAAATCAGCGTCCAACTGTAGACTTTCTGATAACTTAGCATCTCGAATGCCGACCACAATTCGGTCCCTTATTAACGGTTCTCTTAGGACCCCAAATTCACAGTGTTCTGCCAGTGTGTGGACTGCTGTAATAAAGGACTCAACACTCTCACCGGGCTCTTGGTTCCGTCTGTTGAAGTGTGCCCTCTCGAAGAGGACGTTCCGCTTGCTAATACAATGTGCCGTGAAAGCCTCTGTAACCGCGTCATAGGACTTCTTCTGTTAGTCTGTGAGGGGTAACACTTTTAGGATGTCTTCGGTATCATCGCCTGCTGCATACATGAAGGCATTCACTTGAAATTCTGACGATTGTTTATCCAATCCTGCCGCTATCTCCGTATTTCTTCTGACTCCATGTTGTGTTAGGTACGCCAAGTGTGTGCAGTGAATAAAGATGGCACATGCTTAACAGGAACCTTGGCCGTTTCTCAATCTGTGTTCTTGTCTGTACTTGTGTTCTTGTGTTCTTGTGAAACGTCATCTTTTGTGGCCCAAGTACTGTCCCAATACGCAAGTTTGCATTTTGGCAAGAACGGTTAAAAATCCCGGAAGTGTTCTTGACACGCCCATTTTACCGAGGATGCATCGGGTGGTAACTTGTGTGAACTTGACGGCAGAGATATCCCAGCATTCATTTCGGCATTCAAGCGAGCGGCGGAAAGGAGCTGAGAGAGAGGCCGACAACAGAGCGTTTTCTACTATTTTCGATGCGTTATTTCATCACTAAATCCACTTCTGAGGCGTTTTGAGAGAAATCAACTGTGTAGATGTCGAATATCGGCAGTTTTACTATAAATGATGGCGAATCGAAAATGTGCTCCAACGTTTTCGGAGTTGTGCCGCTCCGCAACCGTCAGCGGGGGGAGCTAGCGAACCAGCCCGCGGGAGAAGCTTATGAGCCGGCCTGCCAGATCAGCGCACAGAGCCCTCAGACACGCAGAACCACTGCAGCCAGCACGGCCGAGTGAAGACCCACAGCTGGGAGATAGTTTTAACGTTCGTACCGCTGTTATTCTGCCATTACATTCTGAGTAATTTTGTAAGGTTTTAACTTAAATCAAGAGACATCTGGATCATGTACAGAAAAATACTAAGAGAAAATCGTGTGAAACCTCGGAAAAAATAAACAAATAGAAAGAAAGGGGACTGTCTTTGCTTTATTATTATTATTATTATTATTATTATTATTATTATTATTATTATTATTATTATACACATTACATAGTGTACAGTATAGTTGTGGTCACAGTATTTGCCTTTTATTTGCTTTTATTTTATATATTTTTTATGTATGTCTTGTTAAGTTAAAACCTACAGTTAACCCGATTCTGAGCTTTTTGTTCTGGGGGATAAAACCTGGCCGTTACAATAATTAGAGAGATTTAGAAAAATGCAGGCAACCTCAGCGCTCAGGGTGTTGCGCAATGCCAGCAAGAACGCATCGTCTCAAACCGTCAGCAGCGTTTTGTGTGCTCGTGACATCACAAGTTCATTCTTCCAAGAACGACTAGCAAGAATGTTCTCCCCAAGAACACAAGTCCGTTCTTTGCATTCTTGGTTTTGAGAAACGCCCCTTTACTCGCAAAACTGTGTGTCACATTCAAAACAGTCCGTGTGTCACCGTGAAACTTTAGTTCCCTTTACAGAACAAAATCAACTGTGTAGATGTCGAATATCGGCAGTTTTACTATAAATGATGGTGAATGGAAAATGTGCTCCAACGTTTTCGGAGTTGTGACGCTCCGCAACCGTCAGCGGGGGGAGCTAGCGAACCAGCCCGCGGGAGAAGCTTTTGAGCCGGCCGGTCAGTCAGCGCACAGAGCCCTCAGACACGCAGACCACTGCAGCCAGCACGGCAGAGTGAAGACCCACAGCTGGGAGATAGTTTTAACGTTCGTACCGCTGTTATTCTGTCATTACATTCTGAGTAATTTTGTCAAGTTTTGACTTAAATCAAGAAACATCTGGATCATGTACAGAAAAATAGTGAGAGAAAATCTGGTCTTGTGAAACTTTGGAAAAAATAAACAAATAGAATGAAAGGTGACTATCTTTGCATAATAATAATAATAATAATAATAATAATAATAATAATAATATTATATTAGACATTACATTGTTAGTGTACAGTATAGTTGGTCACAGTTAGTGTTGCTTTCGTCAACGAAAATGATGACGAAATATCGTCGTCAACGAACCTTTATCACGTGAGCTAAGCGAGGCGAGACGTAGCGTAAATGCTGGTCATGTGACGATGACTATAATTAAATGTATTTTGCAATATTGTTGACTGAATAAAAACGAGACTAAATGTGGTTTACAAAGCGAAAACTATGATAAAATGTCTCTACATTTTCGTTGACCAAAAGCGAGGCGAGACGAAATGTTATACCGTTATTTCGTCTCGTTTAGTCGTGTTTGCAAGTATTTCTGCAGTATTTTCACTTCAGGCGCATCAGAGCGCACTGCGCAGACGCAGGCGAAGTCACTTCCTCAAGCCCCACTTGCGGAATTATTTAGAAGATGCAGATGCAGAGCGGTGGTGAGTTAGCGTAAACGACAAAAGTTAAGTCTGACACAGAATCTCCGTGAGAGATGCAAGACCGCTGCGTCTCACAGGTGACGTTCATTAACACTCACGCCACCGGCCTCGCGACCTTCTCTCACATCCCTCGGCCTGCTCGCCACAGTATTATTATATCTTTTAATAGTTTTTAGGATGCAAAATCTAACTTCAGTTTACAGCCAATACAAGTAAGTAACAGACACACAGATTTTATTTGCACTTTTTAGTATGTTATTTTTGCTCGAGCATTCAAGCACCTTGTTTCTCTTTATGGTAAACTTGAATGTATTCATTTATTTCTACCATTGTCATGTGATGCTATTTTATTTATTTTATTTAAATTTATATGTGTGCACTTCTAACATGTTTGGTTGGTAAAATAAATGTTCAAATCAGTACATCTTCGGTTCCGTCACTTCCGTGTCTGAAATGGATGTATATTCTTGAGTCTTTAAGGCAACAATAATATAAGATAACCTTGTCTGAAATGGGTTTGGCTAAAAGAAAATTTTGGTTTAGTTTATACTACTAGTAGGTAGTTATATTATATTGACTGGGTTAAATAGAATTACATTACTAAAAAGAGAATAAAATTTTCATTGACTAAAACTAGACTAAAATGTCATCACTTTACTTCCGGTTATGGCGGCCATGTGAAAAGACGTGCTTTCACCGCTCTGCTGTTCCAGTCAAAGAATTTATCTAAAACTCCTCCTTTCAGAACGAACTAAATGACAAATGAGCGCGCGAGTTCGGAATAATGCCTAAAGCAGCAAAAACATCCCAAGACGTAAGTGAAAAGGCGAAACAACACAAGCTAACAGAATACCACCTTCGAGGTGAAATGCAGAAAGCTAATGCTAGCTCTTGCTCGGCTCTGATGGCTGCCGCAGACAGAGAAGAGAACCCGAAGTCTCAAAGCAGCAAGGTGGACGAAATACTCTCTGTTGTTAATTCGATCCAGAAGGATTTCTCCTCTAGATTCGACGAAGTTCTGGGCTCCATCGACAGCGTAAGAAAAGAGATAAACGACTGTACGCAACGACTCACAGAAACCGAAACACGTATTTCTGAAGCGGAAAGTGAGATAGAAACGCTACGAACTAAGGTGGATGCGCTAGAGTCCAAGAAGAAGGACTTGGAAGATAAAGTTACGGATCTGGAGGCTAGATCGAGACAAAACAACCTAAGGCTTATCCGGACTGCGGAGGAGCAGAAGGGCAAAATCCATGTGTGTTCCTAGAGAAGTGGTTGCCGGAGACCCTCGGTGTTGGAGCTGTGGCCGTGGAAAGAGCGCATCGAATTGGACCCCGGAGAGACAACACCGCAACGCCTCGCACTTTAATAATAAGATTTCTCAGTTACAAGGATAAGCAGCTTATTGCTCTAGCATCAAGAGCTAATGCTGAAATTCGATACCAGAATCATCAAATCCGGTTCTACCCAGATACAGCGACGGGTCTTTTCCAGCTTCGGAAGCAGTTCGACCCGATACGCACGGAGCTACGCAAACTGGGATTACGCCACGGGGTGGCTCACCCAGCCAAGCTGCTGGTGACTTATCAGGACCGAACTCATGCTTTCAAAACAGCAGCGGCTGCACGTGAGTTTTTACAGAAAATCCAGAAGAAAACCAACGAGGAGGTAACTATGGGTTAAAAATGCCATATATGGTTTCTTAAGTTAACAATTTGTGGCCTCCAATAACCTTTTTGATGCCATTATCGTTCAGTTGTATTGGTGGTGGAACAGGAGGGTTTTATTAAGAATACATTTACTTCTGCTTAGATATGGCAAAAGGAAAAGTGCACATACCAGTTGATGTCCATACTAATAAGTTCGATCCCGTGAGCAAATATATGGAAGAGTAAGTTACTGTTATATATAGTGAACAGCATCGGTAATAAAACTTTTATTTTGGTTATTGAGTGGTTAGACTGCTCCTCACTGCGTGTGGGTCGGTCACACGTGATAACGGGAGGTGTACGGAGGGGAGGAGTCCCTCGGTTGGACTTGGTGTGGGAATCTAGGTTCAGGGGTTATGTTGTGAGTTTTGTTCTGTTGTTTAAGCTTCTCAAATGTTCATGTTTATATGGGGTAAACTTTGTTTTTTATTTCTTCTCCATTTCTGGTAATTTGGTGGATCTTGCATGTCGCAAGCCTTAAATCTTAAGTTAGTTACATGGAACTGCAGGGGCCTACAACGTCTAAAAAAGGTCAAACAAGTCATTAATAAACTGCAAGATCTGAATTCCAGAATAGTATTTCTACAAGAGGCGATCTTATGGAAAAGATGAGGGCGGTCAGGAGGAGGTGGCGAGGCAATGTATTCACTTCAACATTTTCTTCTCGAGCCAGAGGAGTTATGACTCTTATCCATGAATCTGTCCCATTTCTTGTAAACAATGTTATCAAGGATAAGAAGGGTAGATATTTGATAGTTCAGGGCTCTTTACTATCGGAAAAACTTAACTTAGTTAATGTTTATGGCCCTAACACAAATGATCCTGGGTTTTTTCAAAACTTGTTCCTCTTACTTTCATCATTGCAGGGGCGCTTTGTGATCGCAGGGGATTTTAATTGTACTCTTATGCCAGAAATGGATAGATCCACAGGGTCAGATCTGACTCATAACACCTGTAGAACAACTATACAGTTGTTTATGAAAACTCTTAGACTGGTAGACATCTTTAGGGAACTTCAGCAACAAACCAGAGCCTACTCATGTTATTCAGCAACATTTCAGTCTTACTCGCTGAATAGATTATTTTTAATTTCATCAGAACTAATATCAAAAATTCAAAACTGTACATGTATGGAAACATAGTGATTTCAGATCATGCTCCATGTTGTCTGAGCTACTGTGATAAGAATCTTACCAGGGATCCCCTAAATGGCTTTCAGCATAAATGGTTGCAGGATGAGGATTTTGTTAAATATATAGGACAACAAATTGATGAGTTCTTTCAGTTTAACACAAATCAAACAACAGCATGCATCAGATGGGAAGCCTTTAAAGCGTTTATTAGAGGTCATATTATTAGCTTTACAGGCAATAAGTCCAAGGAAGCCAAAACTAAAAGGCAGCACCTAGAAAATAAAATAAAAAACATTCAGGAGAGGGTTTTTCAAACAAATGATACTGAATTGAAAAAACAGCTGTTGATTCTCAGAGCAGAATATGACAAAATGTCCTGTCTTAGAGCTGCATCCAGTCTCTTAAGATTGAAGCAAAATTTTTACGAACAGGGGGACAAGGCTGGAAAACTTCTAGCTTGGCAGATTAAACAGCTTGAAACAACAACCTCGATTACATCAATTGAAACACAGGATAAAACTCTAATAGATCCAAGGGATATTAATAATGCTTTTAAAGATTATTATCAGAAATTATATGACTCTAAAGGGCAGTTAGACCAAGTGGAATTAGACAAGTTTTTGGGTAGACTATATATTCCTGTCATTGCAGAAGATTGTAGAGTAGACTTAAATATGGAAATAAATAAAGAGGAATTAGCACAGGCCATTAATGGAATGAAATCTGGTAAGCAACCAGGACCTGATGGCATCCCCATTGACTTTTACAAAAAAATTTAGGGACAAATTGCTCTGTCCCCTTCTAGACATGTTCATGGAGTCATTTAAAAGGGCACCTTGCCTCCCTCTTTAAATCAGGCTCTAATTATTCTCCTGCCAAAACCTGGTAAACCTCCCAATAAATGTGAGAACCTGAGACCCATCAGCCTGCTTAACTCTGATCTCAAAATCATTTGTAAACTATTGGCATTTCGACTGCAAAAAATCTTACCAGATATTATTAATAAAGATCAAAATGGATTTGTAGTTGGGAGGCAAGGATACCACAATATTAGAAGGGTCCTGAATATTATTTGGTTAAAAAAGAACGCTAAAGACACAGCTCTTCTTTCAGTGGACGCAGAGAAGGCTTTTGATAGGGTTGAATGGCCCTATCTTTTTAACATATTGGAAAGATTGAATTGTGGTAGTAACTTTATTAAATGGGTTAAAATATTATATAATAATCCAACTCGCGGAAATAGTATCAAATAAAATATTTTCAAGAGCGATTCAAATCAGGAAGGGTTGTCAGTCAGGGATGCCCCTCTCTCCTTACTGTTCACACTAGCAATCGAGCCTTTGGCATCAGCTATTCGTCTCCATCCACAAATCTCTGGGATCACCGTGGGTCCCACAGAGCACAAAATATCTCTATTCAGCTGATGATGTTATTTTATTTCTAACAGATCTAAAAAACTCAATTCCAGCGGTGATGGAAGTGATCCAGGAATTTGGGAGAGTCTCTGGCTACAAAGTAAATAATACAAAATCCTCTATTCTGGTATTAAATTTAGGTGAAAGGATTAACCCTATCAGTGAGATTAAGCAATTTAAAGTAGTGGAACATTTCACATATTTGGGTGTTCAGATTTTCCCAGAACTACAACAGGTGGTCAAATCCAATTACGAACTCTTAATGAAAACAATAGCTGCCTCAATTGACAACTGGACATCTCTGCCTATATCCATATTGGGAAGAGTTAATGTCCTGAAAATGAATATACTTCCAAAGCTATTATACCTCTTTCAAAGCATTCCACTGTCACGCCTCCTGAACTATTCAATTGGCTAAAAAGAACATTTTGGCTTTTGTGTGGGATAATGGAAGGCCTAGGCTACGTCTCTCACTGCTTTATTTACCATTTGATAGAGGGGGTTAAAGTGTCCCAACTTTAAACTTTATTATTGGGCCACTCAGTTAAGGACTATTATGTTTTATTTTACAGATAAAGATAATCCTCATTGGGTAGAAATGGAGTCCCACAATTTAAGTTTAGCTCTTCCATTGTTCATATACTCTGACACATCAACGAAGTTAAAGAAACGTACTACAAATCCCATTCTGAAAAACATGATAAAAATTTGGCAGGATGTTAGAAAATACCTTGCGGAGCCAAACAACATATCTCAATTTAGCCCAATATGGGGTAATCAGTTGTTTGCTCCAGGTAGAGCGGATGGAACCTTTAGGCTTTGGGCGCTGCAAGGTTTAAAAACTGTTGGCGACCTTTACCCATTAAATTCTGATATATTTTTGTCATTTGCAGAGCTACAAACCAAATTCAATCTGGATAAAAAACATTACTTCAAATTTCTTCAGATAAGAAGCTTTGTTAAAGCAAATTTCAATAATCTTAACAAGCCCCCCCTTACGTTACTTGAAAAATTAATGACTCGGAATAAATCAAGGAAGGGCATCATTTCAGATTTTTATAATGTGCTGATCTCTAACTCATTAGAGGACTCAAATAATAAGCTTATAAACTGGAACTTGGACCTATCATCAAATATCAGTGAACAGGATTGGGAAAAGGCTTGCATTAAAATTCACACAATGTCCATAAACAGTCGTCTTAGAATCCTACAATTTAAATGGCTAATGCGTATCTATGTTACACCTGTGCACTTAAATAAATACAATAATAACATCCCAGATCTTTGTGTAAAATGTAATTCTAAAGGGACTTTAATACATTGCATGTGGGAATGCAGACAAATCAAAGCATTTTGGACAGAGGTGAAAGATATAATTGAAAAATTATCTTAAAGCAAGTTCCACTGGATCCCAAACTGTTCCTGCTAGCTCTACTCCCTGGGAAACATAACTTTAGTAAATCAGAATGCACTTTCATAGATATAAGCTCATTGGCTGCAAAAAAATGTATTGCTTTGACTTGGAAAAATATCAATAGACCTAATATCACGCAATGGTTAAAACAGATGTCGTCTAATTTGCCGCTAGAAAGAATAACATATATCAGGAAATCCAAAGGGTATCTTTTTGAGAGGATTTGGGGGCCTTTCATTAATTTTATTAAGGACTTAGACTTGACAGAGGGTTTGTTTGAGTTCTGATTTGCCAGAACCTGTGGTGTGCCATGTTGTATAGATGTGTATAATTATATCTGACCAATTTGTAATCTGTGTGAATACCCCAGTTTTTTTTGAGAAGCTGTGTTCTTTGTTTTGTTTTTTACTATTATTATTATTATTATTATTTTTTTTTTTGTTGTTGTTGTTGTTGTATTTTATTTCTCTGGGTTGAGTAAAATAATTACTGTTAAGCAATGACTACAAAGAGAACCTGTTCAAATAACTACACGCTTGTATTTCCAAAGTGTAAAAACTCAATAAAAATATGTTGGTAAAAAAAAAATGTCATCACTTTTCGTCGACTAAAACTAGACTAAAATGTCATCAGTTTTTGTCGACTAAAACTAGACTAAAATGGTCAGACTTTTAGTCGACTGAAACTTGACTAGACTAAAAAGAGTATGAACGTGACTAAAACTAATAAAAACTAAAATGACAGCTTGACACAAAGACTAGACTAAAACTAAAATTAAAATAGGCTGCCAAAAACAACACTAGTCACAGTATTTGCCTTTTATTTGCTGTTATTTTATATTTTTTTATGTATGAGCAAATATACCTTGTTTAGTTAAAACCTGCAATTAACCCGATTCTGAGCTTTCTGTTCTGGGGGATAAAACCTGGCCGTTATAATAATTAGAGCAATTTAGAAAAATGCAGGCAACCTCGGCGCTTGCGCAATACCAGCAAGAACGCATCGTCTCAAACAGTCAGCATCGTTCTGTGTGCTCGTGACATCACAGTTCATTCTTCCAAGAACGGCTAGCAAGAACATTCTCCCCAAGAACACAAGTCCGCTCTTTGCATTCTTGGTTTTGAGAAACACCCTCTGACTTTAATCTCAGAACTCAAAAAAAAATTCACATGTGGCCCTAATCCTCTTCCGCATCTATGTATGATCTTCATTTGGATCATTTTGTATCTCACACAGTTGGACATAGAATTTGAATACTTCATTATTGAGTTCTTCATTGTTAATAGTAGCAGGGTGGTGCAGCGCCACGATTGTCACGCTTTGAACAGCAAGACTGGGGTTCTAATTCAGCTCAGGACAAACTCCCATTAAGGTTCTCTAACTTCTTTTATACAGTCTATGGTAGGGATTTAAATTGTGAAGCAGAGGGGCAATGATTACTTTAAACCAATAAATACAAATTATATATGTGTTATTCTATAGTATTTGTAATATAGTATTATCTATAGTATATTAATATATTATTTATCAATATTCTTCTTTCTCTTTGTTATGTACATGTTGGCACTGTAAAAAAAATCTAAATCTAATTATTTTTCTTATTATTATTTGGGGGGGCTTAGGACCATTTTAGGGTAACTTTAGCCACCCTAAATTAGACCAAGCTACATCCAAACTCAGTGCCACCCACTGTTGAGAAACTGTTGCAGCAGACTAACCATTTGGGTCATTACATTCACACATATGTTATACTTGTTTTGTCTTTAGTGTTGCTGTTGTGAAATGGTGCAGAAAGGAAACACAGTGTCTGACGGTTTGTGTTTGCAAACTGATATAATTTCTCACAATAAGCATTAAAAACACCCTCTATTCCTGAACATAACTAAAGTAAGTTTGGAATTTAACAGTTTACCGACCAGTCCATTCAAATCCAGAGAGAGAGGGACAGAGAGAGAGCTTTCTTACCGTTTCTAAATCAAACTCATTTGTAATGTAGCAAAACACATGAAGAGACATTCATTGTTGGAACTAAACAACGTAAAGTGGCACCTTTTATTTATTGAGGATGGAGAGGGGGATGTTCTGTTGGCTCTTCAAGAGAGAGGATGGCCTCCCCTCACATCCTCTCAAATCAAACAATAATTAGAGATATTGTATAAACTGTGAAAATGGAGAGAACGGTCCTTCATATGAAATAACTTTCATATGATATGATAATAACTAGAAAAAATACAATAGCAATAACTGCATGACGACTATAATGAAAAAAAACCTGCAAGTGACGTTAGCTCCAGCAGATAACAGATACGACATGTCTGTGTGTCTCTGTATAAGAAGAACAAGAAACAGAGTGCAGACACTGGATCACTGTAAAATTAAAGACTGTTGTGATAAAATGATGACTGTCAAAACATTTTCAGCACAAGCTCTTAATCCTCAAGTTTTCCTGCTGGATTTGTATCAAGCCTCCATCACCCAAAGAAAGATAGAAGTTGATAGAAGATACTTGTGTCACTAACTTGATGGATAGAAACACAGAAATGATGTTTGGAGACATTTGTAGTTTAACACATGTAGAATTATTTGAATAAGCAGCTTTAATACTAGTTTAGGAAACTTTTATAGTGTGGAGGTTTATATTGTGTGTGTGTGTTTGTGTGTGTGTGTATCTTTACTGTAAAACTGATGCTTCAGCTTTACATTGCTCTACAGTGCTGATAATCAAATCTGGACTTACCGAGCCTTTCTGCAGTTTCTCACAGCTGGAATCAGCCTCTTTCGTCCTTCCGCTGATGTGCTGTACTTATGCAGGTCCAACTCATCCAGAACCTCCTCTGACATCTGCAGCATGTAGGCCAGAGCTGAACAGTGGATCTCAGAGAGTTCCTTCTCTGATCTGTTCTCTGACTTCAGGAACTCTTGGATCTCCTGATGTACTGAGTGGTCGTTCATCTCCATCAGACAGTGGAAGATGTTGATGCTTCTGTCAGGAGAGATCTTCGTCCTTTTCTTCTTCTTCAGGTTGTTGATGGCTCTCTGGATGATTTCTGGACTGTTGTCTGTCTGACCCAGCAGGCCTCCTAAGAGTCTCTGGTTGGACTCCAGAGAGAGGCCATGAAGGAAGCGAACAAACAGGTCCAGGTGGCCATTTTTACTTTCTAGGGATTTCATCATTGCTCCCGTCAAGAAGACATCCAGGGTGGAATCACTATGTTTTTTCCCCAGGAAGTCCTTCAGTCCCTCTGTGTTGCTGCTGGTGTAACAGTGGAACATGTAGACTGCAGCCAGAAACTCCTGAACGCTCAGATGAACAAAGCAGTAGACTGTTTTCTGGAAGATCACACTCTCTCTTTTGAAGATTTCTGTACAAACTCCTGAGTACACCGAGGCCTCTGTGACATCAAGACCACACTGCTCCAGGTCTTCTTGGTAGAACATGATGTTTCCTTCCTCCAGCTGTTCAAACGCCAGCCTCCCCAGCTTCAGAAGAACCTTCCTGTCAGCCTCCGTCAGCTCCTGTGGACTCGTCTCATGTCCCTCATCATACTTCTGTTTCTTCCTCTTTATCTGAACCAGCAGGAAGTGTGAGTACAGGTCAGTCAGGGTCTTGGGCAGCTCTCCTCTCTGGTCTGTAGTCAACATGTGCTTCAGAACTGTAGCAGTGATCCAGCAGAAGACTGGGATTAGACACATGATGTGGAGGCTCCTGGAGGTCTTGATGTGTGAGATGATTCTGCTGGACAGCTGTTCATCACTGACTCTCCTCCTGAAGTACTCCTCCTTCTGGGCGTCAGTGAAGCCTCGTACTTCTGTTACCCTGTCAACACATGAAGGAGGGATCTGATTGGCCGCTGCAGGTCGGGAAGTTATCCAGATGAGAGCCGAGGGAAGCAGATTCCCCTTGATGAGGTTTGTCAGCAGCAGGTTGACTGATGACTTCTGTGTGACATCAGACACAACCTGATTGTTGTTGAAGTTTAATGAAAGTCTGCTTTCATCCAGGCCGTCAAAGATGAACAACAGTTTACAGACAGCGAGCTTCTCTGCTGGGACCTTCTGTAATGTTGGATGGAAAACATGGAGCAGCGTGAGGAGACTGTGCTGCTCATCTTTGATCAAGTTCAGCTCCCTGAACGAGAGCAGAACCAGCAGACTGACATCTTGGTTTTCCGAGCCCTCTGCCCAGTCCAGAGTGAACTTCTGCACTGAGAAGGTTTTTCCAACGCCAGCGACGCCGTTGGTCAGAACCACTCTGATGTGTCTCTTTTGGCCAGGTAAGGCTTTAAAGATGTCCTGGCACCTGATTGGAGTGTCATGGAGGGTCTCCATCTTGGAAGCTGTCTCAAGCTGCCTCACCTCATGTTGGGTATTAACCTCTTCACTCTGTCCCTCTGTGATGTAGAGCTCAGTGTAGATCCTATTGAGGAGGGTTCCACTTCCTGCTTCATCACTTCCTTCAGTCACACGTTCACATCTCCTCCTCAGACTGATCTTATGTTCATCTAAAACCTCCTGCAGACCACTATCTGCTGGAAGAGAAGAACAAATAACCTGAGACTAAACAGAGAGCAAGAATCCAGATAAATCAAATGTTTTTGGATGGATGATTTTCATGATAATATTAAAAACCAAATGTCCCTGTAATTAAACAGAAAGTCCTGTTTTCAGACATGACGACATCAGCAGACAGATGAACAGTCTTACTTTGTACAGAGCTGCTCTGACTGGCTGTCTGCAGTCCAGCTCTGGTTCTGGATCTTTTCCCACACTGGGGACAGGAGGAGTGTCCTGATGAAGCAGACTGGTCCCAGTATGAGGTGATGCACCGTCTGCAGAACCAGTGTCCACAGCTGGTAGAGACTGGATCCTTCAGGACGTCCTGACACAAAGCACAGCAGGACGGCTGCTCCTCCACAGAAACATGACTCCTCTTCCTCTCTCTGTGAAGACATTTCATTAGAACTAAAATGATTTGTTTCTTGTTGTTGAAAAATCTCCAGATGTGTCCGACACTGTGTAGAAGCTCAGATGGTCACAGAGTAAAAGTGTTGTTACTTTTCTGTTTGAATTCAGCTTTCAGTCAGTGATGAAGATGATTGTTCCTTTTATTTCAGCTCTCCTGCTTTCAGAAACACTAATTAACTGCTTTTCCTGTCTGACTGTCTTATTAAACATTTAGTGATCTGCCTGGAGTTTGTTATTAATACAAACTCAACACTTCCTGCAGCTCCTTCACAGTAAAAGCCTCCATTAAAGAGAGCTGATTATGTCCTTCTCGGTTTTACAGTCACTCTGGGCAGCTTAGCTTGAGTTAGTGAGCTTTGAACTGAGGTAAGAAGTGGTCTAAATTGTGGCAGCAGTCTCAAACACAGAGCATGTAACAGTGGTGTCACAGGTTCAAGTCCAGACAATTTCCTTAATGTTTCCTGTCACTCTGTGCTGTCAGCTATCAAATGAAAATGATATGAATTGATTGCATCTGGTGGATCATAACAGCTGATCTGAGGAAGAGCCAAACAGCTCAATATTTAGAGTAAATATGAGAAAACGAATTCAAAATTTGAAGCAGATTCTTTCAGATTTTGAATCATTCTAAGTCTTTGCAGTGACGTCAAAGTGAGGGCAAAAATCAGAACATTTTATCTTCATCCTCAATGCATCATCTTCCATCAGGTCAGTTTACAGTAAAAACAGTCTCTTACTTTGTGTCTGAGGGTCCAGGTTCAGGACTGAAGTCTGGAGGGGACTCTTTGGACCGTTCACTCTTCATAGACAGACAACTGGATCCTGCAGACTCTGCTCTGTCCTCCTCTTTCTCCACACAAGCACTCATCTCCTGGACTTCAGTCAGTCTGAAAGGGGAACAGTGACACTGAGTGTGAGCTCAGAACACAAGAACCAGGAAACAAGTCTGATGGTACACAGACATTATGATCTCCATCCACACCAGCCTTTCAGCAGTGTATCAGAATTGATATCGGTCTATTAAAACAACTGAAAACATAAAAGTGGTCTTCATGTACACGTGTGTCGGTGTAAACAGGAAGAGTGTCTGCAGTTGCAAAAGATTCTACAAAATAAGAGAATGGAGTACTTCTACAGATGAACGAAGAATAGCAAAAGAACCATGTAATGATCCTCAGTAACATGTTGTTTATCCATCTGGCCACAAGGTGCTGCTGTAATAATTAGTGGTGTTAACTCACATAGGGGAACTTTACTTAATGTGATCACTGGAACATGAGGTTTGAATAAATGACTAAAACAAGCTAGCTGTTCATCACAACAATGGCTTTTTGACTTGTATTTTTTTTAAAATTTAAAAATTTTTGTTTAAAAGCTACAAGCCCAGTACATATTTATTAATAACTAGTGACTATTTCCATTTTATTAGTAACAACTGATCAAAATTATTTCCAGTTTGGTGAAAATGCAATGAAGTAAAGTCTATGGTGTGAACCAAGAGACTGTTTTCTTGTATTCTAGTGAATTTATTTGAAGTCATTTTGTTGTTGAAATACAAGAGCATCGGTTTCAATTCTAGAGGTGGCACTTTGTAAGTGGGGTACTCTCCCAGAAATTCTCAAGCATTAAAGACTTTATTTCCTACATTAAGCAGCAAGAGTGGCTTACTATTCATCATTAGTAGAGGAGAACAAGGACAATCCCAAGTTTCTCTTCAGCACAGTGGCCAGGCTAACAGGAAGTCACACCTCCATTGAGCCTTGTATTCCTGCATCAGTAGTAATGACTTTATGAACTTCTTTAGAGAGAAAACTCTAATCATCAGAGACAAAATTCAACAGCTCCTGCCAACCAGCATTGATTTATCTTCTCATTCAACACCTTTAGAAAAATCTGTAAGACCTGATACCTAGACAGTTTTGCTGCTATTGATCTTCAGCAATTACTCGTTTAAAGCTTCAACCTGACATTCAAGCCTGGATGACCTGTAATTGTCTTTTGCTGAACTCAGACAAAACTGAAGTTGTTTTACGTGAGCCCACACACCTTCAAGATGTATTTTCTAACAACATTGTTACTATGGATGGCATCGCTCTGCCCCCAGTACCACCGTCTTGCATTCCTCTCCTTGTATAAAAGTGCACAAATGATCCTTAAAAAGAAGCTGCAGAGATCACAAAATAAATTGGTGACTGTTCCTTAAACTCCCATCTAGCACACATCTTGTTCCTGCTCATTTAATCAGCCTTACATGGCTGATGGTAGAAGAGCGAATTTCAGAAATTAAAATATGTCTAACTTACTCCTCCAAAGTACCTGTACAACTACTTAACTTAAATACCTTAACTATACCATTTTATTTATTTTTATTATTTTATTTTAGCTGACGCTTTTATCCCAAAAAAAAACAACTTACAATTGCTATATATGTCAGAGGTCGTACGCCTCTTAAGCAATTAGGGGTGTCCCTTAACAAGTGTCTTGCTAAGGGACACCCCTAAGGGAGTGTCTTGCTAAGGGACACATGGTGGATGGGTCACAGTGGGAGATTGAACCCAGGTCTCTCACACCAAAGGCATAGTCTTATGCATTGCGCCATCATCACTCCACGAGGGAGTAGTACAGCTGATTTAATTCCAATTCCGCGAAGCTTTGTCACTCTGTCTGAAAGCGTCAGTTACGATGCACTGAGATGAGAATGCGTTGGTTTAGGAGTTGAATGGGGAAAGAAATGCTTTCCTGTTTTCAGATGTGGAATGGGCTACTGATGAGCAATAAGATGATCAGCTATTTAGTTAGTTTTAAGTCCTCACTAAATAAACGGCTCACTATAATACTTGTTTTAAATTTCAGTTTTCATTTTACATTGTACAGTCCTATTCAATTTAAGTAAAATTTAGTGAACTTTCTCATTTATTGTGTAGTAATGGTGTGACAGAAATAGTCTTAGTAATGTAGTAATGTCTAAAGATTAATATTATTGTATATTGCACAATGGAAATAAGCCGCCTGGCTTTATTGTGTTTTTATCCTTTTCTTTTGTGCCTGAGCAAGACACTTAACCCCTAGTTGCTCCAGAGGCTGCGACCTCTGTGACATAAAAAATAGCGGTTGTAAGTTGCTTTGTAAATTTAAATGTATTTTAATGTATTTCTAATCATTTTGAGTTTTAGACTGACAGAACAATGCAATGAAGGTGTCACTTTTTAAATAAATATTTTCAAGATTTATAAAATTGATTAATGAAGAAAATAATCAGCGGATTAATTCACAATGAAAATAATTAATTGCAGTCAGATACAAAACAATAGTAAAATCCTGCTTTACATTAATGCATGAGAAATAATAATCCAATGATATATTCTTCTTCTATCTATCAATTCTGTGTTACATGTGTTCCAATAAAGCTGTGTCGGAAAAATATTATATATTATAATTATTTCTTAAAATATTGTATTTAGTTTAAATGCATTAGTTATTTCATCTCATTAATTTCAGTTGACCTGCAGGAATCCATTATAAATCAATTCGTGTTCATTCTGCCACCTTGTGGACAAAAGGAAGTTATTTACCTTTTTCAGTCCTTTCCAAAAGCTGTCTCCTGTTATTTAAAATATATATAAAACCAATATAAATGATGTTTTATTGATTTGTTATTTAAATCAGTAGAACATCATCACTGGTCATTTCCCTTCTTATTTCCATTGCAGCTGTAGTGACAGCCCAGACTGTCTTTAATGTTTTCATTTGTCAGTTCTGGTTGTGTGAACTATGTAAGTCAATACGTCTGAATAATAAATACAATATACACAGTAGCCTGAGGAGTAATTATATTTAGATCAGAAAGCCACGTCGCATTAAGCAAAGGGAGACTATTAAAACGGGAAGGAGAAATTGTCAGGATTGACATTCTTCCTGCATCGGCAGAGCAGGGACAATCTCTCCGGCACCACCTTGGTTCATCTTCTTTTTAAGATCTAAACTAAACTTAAGAAACATATTGAGATTCTAATCAGTCAATTGATTATCTGAAATTCTTAAGTATTGTAACTTAAAATTATATGACTAATCATTTTTGTAGTCTAGGATCCTTCAATGGGGTAATTATCCCAACAAGGTCCTAATCCAAGGAAGGGAAACAAACTCTAAAGTTTGATTATCTGATTAATATCTTCTCTTTCTTATTCTGATTTTTTATTTTTCTATTCATATTTTGTAATTATTGTTAGATTAATTATATATTCACTTATCATTCTTTCTTACATGCACAATAAAATCATTGTATTTATTTGACAGTTTACTGATTCTTGTCTTATGTCCATTTGGCAATTGTTTGGGGAAACTCGGCCAGGGGAAAAAAGGATCAACATTAATATATTTGATTTTTCTTCAATCTTACAGTGTTCATGTTTATTTGGGATCATGAATAACATTTAGCCTACCACTGCTTTTAACAAGACAAAAGTTAAAATGGTTTGCCATATTACAGGAGTCACAGTACAAAATACTTCAATAAAAACACCCAAAATAAAACTTGGTCAGTAGCAGCCTATTGTGTTCCTGCTTTGCATGATGTGCATGACTGAAATGAGGAAGCTAAATGTGAGTTTCTGCCTCATCGTTTTCAAAGTCCTCCATTTTCACCTGTCTTCACCTGACTAAAACTCATCCAGCGTTTTCAAACTTCTTTGTTTAGTCCTGGACTGTGTGTGAGACTTTATGGATTATGGATGTATTTACAATCACATCCTGGTCGATGCTGTCGGCATGTCGGGAGATGTCAATAATTAGCCTAACTGCTGTGCCGCCTGCGCAGATGCGCACAGCGTATGACAAAACCCCGTTTGACAAAACGTAGGCTGTATCTTATATGATACCGCCCAAAAATCTGCCCGCAGACAGTGGTGCTCTCTGTTACTGTGCGCACAACGTTTTCATTCCTTAAAACAGCGTGTTTCCTAAAGTCTGGACACTGATCCGGGATCAGTCGAATGTTTTTATTGATAGGTTAAAGCCTGTATAATTACGGTCCGGTGTTATACCGAGTTTTGCCTGCCTGCCAAAAATTGCATGCACCTCCAAACACTGCCTTTAAATGCTGTACTATTTTTTGTGGGGTTCAACATTGGTGATAAATGATTCGAAGCATATATTTTATGAACGTTTAGAGTCTTTAATATGTTAAAAAGTACCATTTCTTGAGATTTCGTCAATATATGTGGTGATAACCGCGTTTGATCAATGAGCACAGCAAAGATTCTGAAAAGGACCTAAAGAGGTGGATGCATGTATCCGGCACAACAAATTTTGAAGGCTACCTGCCGAAACTTGCATCCACCTTTTTGTCAGCATAAGTGACCGTTAGCACCCGCGAGGTGCATGCAATTCTCAGGCAGACAGAAAGTCATAGCTGCTTACAGCCATGTTCAGATTCACAGTTTAGTAGCAAAAGCGCTGCGTTTAAAACACAGGAAGTAACACACACAGTGTTGAGTTCTTCGGTAGAATAATAAAAATGTTGTATTAATACTCACTGCCTCAGCCTTCAGTTTTCCTCCTTCTGCTCTGTCGACACAAAATGGATCCTTCTTTTTCTTCCTTTATTTGACTAGAAGCATCTGACGTAGGTCTGTTGCTATGATGGAGTCTAAACTTACTGAACTCTTTCAGTTCTTTCCCTGTTTTCATGTACCTGGATTACCTAGTCGGTGTTGCTCCTCCCTCTGCGTTTAGCATCCGCTTCCCAGCTTCCAATTCGACAATTAAGGGGAAAAACAACTTGTAATTCGAAAAACAGTACCGCTTCAGAAATTTACTTGCCGTGGTCGAAAACAGTTTTCCAAAAACGGCCGCGGGAAACGATGAGAAAATCATGCGATATTTGGCAGCAAGGGTGGCGTTCTGAAGGCGCTGTCACAGCTTGGACTGCAAATGCAGTCAGGGCTCTGAGAAAATCGCCTTGTTACTTTCGTCCCGTGTAACTTTCGCCCTGGTTTACCCCTAAAGTATACATCTAATTAAGAGGTAAAGGAGTCACTTGTGAGGTTGTAGTCCTCAACTGAGCATGAATCAGGTCAGATTTATCACGAGACTCATTATCAAACATTTCCTTTTAATCAGCTGAGTCCATGTTCTGGTGAAGGAGAGAGAGCTTATTTATTTTTGTAGTTCAATTAGATAGAAATTGTGTATTTGATAGCTTCTTATTTTATATAGGCTATTTTGATGAATCTTTGCCCTCCCTGTGTAAAAGAACAGATTTCAGATGTTAATTTAGTTTAAAGCACTTTAGTTGTAACTTAAACAAAACAGATTATTTACATTGTAGGCTATAAACTTCATGTAAAATGGATCAACGCTGAAGTTATTCGCAGCTTAAAGTGTACCTACTACGTTGCTGAACGACCGATTCTCCCTTTTTTGCACCTCTTTACTGCTGTATATATTTTCCTGATCAAACTTGTGCTACATACTTTTACTTAAGTAACATTTTCAATGCAGTAGTTTTACTTTTAACAGTATTTCTACAGTTACTTTTACTTAAGTATCTATTCTGTGTGATATAGCCTATGTTCCAATAAAGCTGAATAGACGCATCTGGTATGGGCCTATTGCTAAAATGGAGTCTGAACTACCTGAACATTTTTGCTTCAGGTTCCCTTCCTACCTGCATCACCTGTTCAGTGTTGCCCCCCCTCCACTTACTGAAAATCAGGTGAGTCCGTGTGTGTGTGGCTGAAGGACACACGAACTACATGCTCTCTCTCCCCACTTATTTGCTCACTAAAAATACAGACAGACCGAAATGCTCCAATATTGTAAATGCCAGGGAAATGTTGGTAGCCTATAGGCAACTCATCTTCACACATAACTTCAAAATTCACGGAATTTAGGAGATTATCACATACATAGCCTTTAATAATAAGCCTATTGTTACAGCAGGTTAGAGCTGGAGGAAGAGGATCCTCTGTTTGATATTGCAGCCTTTTCACGTCAGCAGCTGCTGTTTTGTCAGGATTAAAGCAGCTGAATTCTTGTGATGCGCAGATCGGCTCGGACATTATCTGAATCCGCATGTAGGTTTACTCATAAATCATCAACCGCATTTAAGCAGCAAAACTGTAGTTACAAACTTGACATGACAGGACAGAGCAAACAGAAATAAACTTTCAGCCTTTATAGCCTTATCCATGTTTAGACGCTCTGATAGAGCGCAGCATTGATCAGGAGGACGGCTGCTTTACTCCAAACAGTTTCTCTGTATGAACCTGGACTGTGTGTGAGACTTTGAATATGATATGATATGAAGAACAGGCCTACAGAACATTATTTACAATCTCATCCTGGTTGATGCTGTCTGCATGTCGGGAGATGTTAATAATTAACTGCGTAGATACACTTAGCGTGCAAAGACACTTCTTCGCCCTGTGTGATATATGTCCCAATAAAGCATGAGATATTGCCTTAGTTAAACTTAACTTACATTAGCTCAGCTCATACGTAAGTCATGCATGTTATCAAGTATAGACCTATATTTGCCTTTTAGCTAATTAGCAGTAAACTTGAGTCACTGGTAATTTACTTTTTTGTTCATGACCACTCACCTGCACATGTAACAGAGTTTATGTGATATATTATTCCACTTGCTCTAAGTCATTCATTTATTATCCATGTATCTGTGGGGATTTATTGGCTTTAGGGCGCCCTCTCTCAGACACAGTAGGTAAATACTACTAACGCGCCTGTAATGTTGTTAGTTTACGAGAGACGTGCCCGAGGTGAGTCGTTAAACGCAGCACTGTGTACAAATGTTGTGTATTATGTCTGTAAATATGAACTACATGAACACATGTGCACTGTAACTCAGGGGAAGGTTGATAAGACGATTTATGAGTGGGACGTGGTACCTATAAAGTGCTAAAGTGTTTAAGTAACGACAAAATGCATCTTCTAACCAGCTAGCATCAGTGCTAAAACAACTTACCGTTCTTTTATAGTGTGCTGTGTGTGAGCTGCCTAAAGCGAGCCAACTGTATGACTGACCAGTACATATTCTGTTCCTGTCCAGGTACATATTTTTGTAATTTTATTTGTAACATTAATTAACGGGCCTGTAATATTGTTAGTTTACGAGAGACGTGCCCGAGTGTGCTGTGTGTGAGCTGCCTAAAGCGAGCCAACTGTATGACTGACCAGTACATATTCTGTTCCTGTCCAGATAATAAACCGCATTGCATTGAGAGAGAGAAACGCCTCGTACTCCTCATTTCAAATACACAACGCAGAGTCGAGGGGTTGTTTGAACCAGCCAGCTACTGTGAAGTGTAGTTGAGCGCGGTTACACTGGTGCCGTGACCCGAGCTTCTGAATTGATCGCCGCGGGAGGGGACCCGCCTATTTCCCGGAGGACTACGCTGTGAAGTGGAGCCGCGGTCGTGAGGCTCCGTGTTTCCAGTGTATATTCGACCACAGTAAGACTATGGACTAATCGCATGTGGCCACAGGGGGGCAGAATTGTTATGTGTGTGTGTAGAAACTATTTAGTTTCACTTCTGTTGGTTTGCTATTGAAAGAAAATTGTTTATTTGCGAGTCTATTTGATCATCTGATCATTTTGATAGACTTAATACCCCTGTAGGTTAGGGTTAAGTTATTGACTCCTTGGATCAATTTAAAGAAAAAAAAATATGGTGTGGTAAATATCTTTTATTTCTTGTGGCAGCTGTTTTTATTTTATATGTGGGTTAAAGTGGTTATGATTGCTGCTGACATAACACTTTTTGTTTCTAAATTGTGAGAATTTTGTTTTGTATTCGCCTTTTCCATTCTGTCATTCATATTACTATTTACTGGGTGAATTTCCTAACTTACTGGTTGAGTCATGGATGGTGGTAAAGTTTTTGGTAGAGGGAGGGGTTCGGTGACATTCACTCCAATACCGACATTGGGCAGAGGCAGAGCAAGATTTTTGCTCACCCCAGATTCATCTACCCCTAAATCTAGTCTTGAGAACTTAGTGGCTAGCGATGACACCTCTTGTGAACCCCCCCAAAACGAGTCACACACTCGAAAATTGGATGATGAGGGTACGACTGAGAAACTTTTAGCAGGCCTAGCGTCACAAATTGGGCTTTCCATAGGTGAAAGTATAGCCTCTTGCATTGAGTCACGGTTGGGCTGTGGGACTGGGCCTAGTATGGTTGGGGTTGCGGGAAATGCCGTGGCAGATCCCTCACTATTGAATGTCATAGTTAGGTCTGAAATAAAAGAGCCTGTGAGTTTTAAGGGGGATGGTCATGATGCGTATACTGTCCAGGAGTGGGAAGCCGTAATGGCAGCTTATATGAGAAAGAAAGGAGTCCCCATTGCTGAACAGGCTGAAGAGGTGCTTAGTAGGCTTGTAGGGAGAGCAAATGAGGTGGTCAGGGTGGGCATACGTAGCAAGCCATCTCTATCACTGTCTGGGGGCCCTGATCCCATCTTTGAGATTTTAAAGCAGCACTTTAGTGACACAGTCTCTTCTGGCATGCCCCTGGCTGACTTCTACGCCACATTACCCTACTCAGGCGAACGCCCCTTTGACTACTGGCTGAGACTAAACAGAGCAATGGAGATGACTGAGGACTGTCTTAGAAGACAGAATAAGACGTTTGATAACCTCTCCCGTGACCTGACTGCCATGTTCATATCTCACTGCCCCGACTCTGAGCTGTCTTTAATATTCAAGTGCAAGCCACTACAACAATGGACAATCACTGATGTGCATGAGAGACTTGTTGAACACAGCAGGGACAGACATAAGACATCACAAAGGATTGCCATAACTTCACAGCAACAGGAAGTGGACTCCCGTGGACATCAGGTGACAACCGACAACAAGTTTGTTGTGGCACCGCCAGTCTCTGTCTCAGCACCACCTCCAGAGCAGCAAGCTGGGGGACCCCCTGATCGTCTTGATCACATTATTACTATGCTGGAGCGCATTCTGGAGCAGCATCCACAGCAGACTGCATTCTTCAGCAGGGGTAACATGCATGCTCGCCAGAGCCAGGCAATGAGAGCCAGGACTTCTCCTTTACCCTGTGACGTTTGTGGAGACGCCGGACACTCCACTCATTCCCACTGCAGAGCCAACCACCTGTGTTTTGTCTGCTATGCATCTGACCACACACGTGTTGAGTGTCCCAGGGCCGTAGCCACCAAGCCTAGGGGCAGTAAACCCGCAGCTCAGCAGGAGGGAAACTAGTTGGCCTGCATGTGGTGGGGGCAAGTGTTGGGCCTGAATGTGATCCCCCAGTGAATTGTGGCAATGATGATCTAGAGTCTATCTACCAGAGTGTGTGTGAGGAGAGGGAACGGGGACGCAGACCCATTCTCCAAAACATCCACAGACTGAAACCACATGATGAACTGTTTTATGAAAATGTAAGTCTTGGTGGGAAAGTGTTGGTGAAGGCAATGCTTGACAGTGGGTCGATGGCCTGCACCCTGAGCTCCAGTGTCATGCCTGAGTTGTACCAGCAAGGAGTGGTAAAGACCCCCGCCTTGGACCCTACGGATGTCGTCCTGATTGGGTGTGGTGGTTCAAAGACAATACCAGCGGGTGCTTGTGACCTGGAAGTGGATGTCTATGGCTGCAAGGTGATTGTGCCGACACTGGTGGTTGATGGGCAAAGCGACAAGCTTATCGTCGGCAGCAACCTACTCAGGTACCTGGCTCATCGCCTGAAGCTAAAAAGGGGTTTACTGGACAGTGGCGCTAGCACCACCAGTAGTGACTGTGGACCCCAGGAGCAGCTGTTGAGTCTGATGACTGAGGTGGAGGAGTGCTCAGCAGACGTCCCCGACAAGTGTGGCACTGTCAGAATAAAAAGAGCTGTCACTCTGGAGCCAATGACTGAGCATTTGGTCTGGGGTAGGCTGCAGCATGTGGGTGGGGTGTCGGCCGGCACCACAGTCATGATGGAGCCTACAAGTGCGAGATCGAGGCCAAGATCAGTTATTGTTGGGAGGACTGTGGCATTGCTGAGAGATGATGGGTGGCTGCCCTTGAAAGTGATAAATCCCTCTGACAAGCCTGTCACATTGAGACGAAATGCTAAGTTGGCAGATGTGTTTCTATGTATGGCACTGGAAAACTTCAGCGACTCCCAGCCCAGCATGCAGCACAACGTGCAACGGTCGGCGGCCACACCCATCCATTGCAATGTGGAGCCCAGTCTGACCACAGAGGTGTCCAGCCTACCTGACCATCCCTTGCCAAAGACACCCAGTAATCAGGCCAATCCACTACATTCATTGCTAGAGGACATAGGGCTGTCGGATATAGACATAGATTCCTGTCAAGTGTCGCCTGCTTGTAAAGAGAAACTGGTGAACCTCATCGCAGACTTCCAGTCAATCTTCTCCAGAGATAAGTTGGACTGTGGAAAGGCCACAGGTTACCTTCATCGGATTCGGATTACTGATGAGAAACCCTTTCGGCTGCCATGCCGACGCGTGCCCCCCACTCAGTATGAAAAACTCAGGCAAGTGCTGGATGAGATGGAGGAGCGGGAAATCATTAGGAAATCCAGCAGTCAGTATGCATCTCCCTTGGTGCTAGTCTGGAAGACGTCAGGCGATATAAGGATTTGTAATGATTTCCGCTGGCTCAATGCTCGAACAATCAAGGATGCCCACCCGCTTCCCCACCCAGCTGACGCCCTGGCTGCTTTGGGTGGCAACGCCTTTTTCTCTACAATGGACCTCACCTCTGGGTACTACAATGTGGAAGTTCACGAGGAAGACAGGAAGTATACTGCTTTCACATCGCCATTTGGATTGTATGAATACAATCGGATGCCTCAAGGACTTTGTAATAGCCCTGCAACGTTCATGAGGATGATGCTAGGCATTTTTGGAGACCAGAACTTCCTTAGTCTGCTGTGCTATCTGGATGATGTCTTGGTGTTCGCCCCCTCAGAAGAACTGGCGTTGGAACGACTGGAGATGGTCTTTAAGCGGCTCAAAGCTCATAATCTCAAGCTGGCCCCGAAGAAATGCCACTTCTTACAGAGGTCAGTGAGGTTTTTGGGACACATCGTGGATGCTGATGGCATAAGGACTGACCCAGATAAAGTAGTGGCCATCACTTCCGTGACAGAGTCAGACCTTATGGAGCAGGGCACTAATGTTCCATCACAGCGGAAGATCCGATCATTCCTGGGGATGGTGGTGTTCTATCAGCAGTTCATTGAAAACTGTTCTACAGTTGCCAAACCTCTATTTGGGCTCACAACGGGCAGCAAACGCCCCCGGGCAATGGGGAAAGGGCGTCAACCGGCTCGCAGGAAGCTCAGTGCAGATGATTGGACAGATGAGTGCAGAGAGCGTTTCATCTGCTGAAGCTAGCTCTGCTGGAGCAGGTCCCTTTGGCACACCCAGACTTCAGTAAGCCCTTTTTGCTTTCAGTGGATGCTTCCAGTAATGGTCTTGGTGCTGTGTTGTCGCAGGTTCCCGCTGGTAGGTCGACTGCGCGACCGATTGCCTTTGCGAGTAAGTCACTGAATTACGCACAGTCCAGGTATCCAGCGCACAGGCTCGAGTTTTTTGCTTTAAAATGGGCGGTGTGCGACAAATTCCATCATTGGTTGAGGGGTCATCAGTTCACCGTGTGGACGGACAATAATCCCTTGACCTACATACTGTCCAAGGCACGTCTGGATGCATGTGAGCAGAGGTGGATTGCTAAGTTAGCACCCTTTCAGTTTGACATAAAATACATTCCGGGTCCCAAGAACGTGGTTGCTGACGCCTTGAGCAGAGAACCCTTTGTGCGATCCAGCACATCCCACCGACTGATTAGAGTGCCGTATGATGACCTACTGGCGGAGGCAGCTGCAGTGTGCACACATGGGGTGCAGGAGGCTTTCCGCTGGTCGGCTCATCCGATCGATAAGACCCAAGAGGACAGCCAGCCTATCATTTCCCAGTGTGCAACAGTTGCTCAGGCTGGTACTCTGACATCACATGAGGTGGCAGCTGTTATCCATGCTCACAACAGGCAGGACTCCAGAGTGTGTCCGCACGCACTACTACTGCCTCAGATCACCCAGACTGTGCTGACCTCAGAACGCATTGACACAGAGTTGCTCCCACGTGATGTCCTGGTGGAAAAACAGCGATGTGACAATGTTCTTAGTAGAGTAATTTTCTTTGTGGAAAGAGGACGGAGGCCATCAAGGAGAGAACGTGCTAAGGAGCCAGCTGGAGCCATTAAGCTGCTGAAAGGTTGGGACAAGTTGACAATGAGGGATGGTGTGCTGTATCGTGTGGCGAAAAACGCTGTCACTAAGAAGAAAACTTACCTGTACATCGTTCCAGCCTCACTGCGATCCAGGGTGCTGAAAGGTGTCCATAATGAGGCTGGCCACCAAGGGCAACAGCGAACATTGTATCTTGCCAGGCAGAGGTTTCATTGGCTAGGGTTGAGGAAGGATGTGTTGGAGTATGTGGGTTGTTGCAGAAGGTGTGTTGTGAGTAAGTCACCCGAGCCTGAAGCGAGGGCGTCATTGGAGAGCATCAGAACATCAGCACCTCTTGAGCTGGTATGCATCGACTTTTGGACGGCCGAAGATTCTGCCAATAGGTCATTGGACGTCCTTGTAGTCACAGACCACTTTACGAAGATGGCGCACGTGTTCTTGTGTCCCAACCAATCCGCCAAAGCAGTCGCACACCAGCTGTGGCATAACTACTTCTGCATCTATGGCTTTCCTGTGCGCCTGCACTCTGACCAAGGGGCAAATTTTGAGAGCGCGCTAATTGCAGAGTTGTTAAGTGTGGCAGGTGTCCAAAAGTCCCATACAACTCCCTATCATCCGATGGGAAATGGTTCCTGCGAGAGGATGAACAGAACATTGGGGAACATGATTCGTGCCCTGCCACCTAGAGCAAAGCACAGATGGCCTGAAGCTTTGAAGTCTCTGACATTTGCTTACAACTGTACGGCGCATGAAACAACAGGCTATGCCCCTTTCCTGCTCATGTTCGGCAGAGTGCCCCGGGCTCCCTATTGACATCATCTTCGGCTCTGTCCTTGACGTCCCAGAGGTTGTGGACTATGATCGCTATGTTCAGTCACTGCGGAAGGACCTTAAAGAGGCCATGGACATAGCGCAAACCATGGCATCCAAGCAACTGAAGCGACATGCCGACCTGTATAACCGGAAGGTGCGTGGGGCGCCAGTGGAAGTGGGTGACCGGGTGTTGCTGGCCAATAAAGGTGAACGTGGAAAGAGGAAACTTGCAGACCGTTGGGAGAATGCCATCTATGTGGTGGTTGGTCGAAGTGAGGAGAGTCACACCTTTAGGATCCAGCATACCTCCACTGGTCAGGAGAAGGTTGTGCACCGAAATCTGATAATGCCGGTGAACTTTCTCCCTTTGCCAAATGTTACCCCCCCCAGGATGAGGAGGATGTGTCCTCGATGTCCAGTTCTTCGGATCTTGATGCCGAGAGGGAGACCGTTGCCAATGTCTCTGTGGACTCTGCAGGGTACAGGACTAGGGTGTGGGTTTCTGACCTGCCATCTGAGTCCTCCAGCAAAGCAAATTTGGAAGATGTTGAGCAGACTGAGGAAGTTGGGGCTGATATACACCTGGAAGTGGCTCCTGCCTTTCCTGCTGAGGCTAGTTTGCCAGAGACACAGGCGGAACAACCATCTCGCAATTCTTCACAGATTGGAGTGATCCTACCGTCAGGTGACGGTTCTGCTGAGTCTGTCAGCGACTTAGTTGTTGACAAGGGCCCTCAAGGCAGCCTTTCGTGTACAGAGACTCAGGGCATGGCTGACACTTCTCAGCACAACATTGGACCAGCTGCTAGGGATGAGGAAGTTAGTAGCCGTGTCAGGTCCAGAGCTGGGAGGTTGTTTAAACCAGTTACCAGGTTTATTGAGATCATGCATCAGAAAGCTGGTGCGAGGTTTTAGATGCTATTAAATAAGGTTTAGCTTCTGTTACCACCAGGGCTCAGTGGTGGGTGTTGATTGTTTTTTTTCTTTCTTTCTGTCCGGATAATTGTCTATGAGAATTGGGTTTTGGATTGACTCTCTTTTGTTTTCTATTTCTGTGTTGAGGTACTTTGCAGTCACGATGTATATGAAATATGTAACAGGCATGTTTTTCCCTGTGTGTGGTGATGGGGTCTGGCCAACCTCCTCCTACCCTAATTCTTCTGAGGAATAGCTTTCTAAACTGGGTGTTTGTGACTGTGATTTTGGATATATAGCCTCAGCAGTAATGAACTGCAAAAGAAACGGACAAATTGGTGACTTTGCTCTTGCATGTTCAGGTTTTGTTGTTTAATTGTGTTTTTGTGCCTGGTGTGTTGTACTGGTCATATTTGTTCCTTTTATTTCTTTCTTATTTTAGGTGCGAGTGGAATTCAGTAGGGGGGAGTGTAACAGAGTTTATGTGATATATTATTCCACTTGCTCTAAGTCATTCATTTATTATCCATGTATCTGTGGGGATTTATTGGCTTTAGGGCGCCCTCTCTCAGACACAGTAGGTAAATACTACTAACGCGCCTGTAATGTTGTTAGTTTACGAGAGACGTGCCCGAGGTGAGTCGTTAAACGCAGCACTGTGTACAAATGTTGTGTATTATGTCTGTAAATATGAACTACATGAACACATGTGCACTGTAACTCAGGGGAAGGTTGATAAGACGATTTATGAGTGGGACGTGGTACCTATAAAGTGCTAAAGTGTTTAAGTAACGACAAAATGCATCTTCTAAACCAGCTAGCATCAGTGCTAAAACAACTTACCGTTCTTTTATAGTGTGCTGTGTGTGAGCTGCCTAAAGCGAGCCAACTGTATGACTGACCAGTACATATTCTGTTCCTGTCCAGATAATAAACCGCATTGCATTGAGAGAGAAACGCCTCGTACTCCTCATTTCAAATACACAACGCAGAGTCGAGGGGTTGTTTGAACCAGCCAGCTACTGTGAAGTGTAGTTGAGCGTGGTTACACACACAAGTCAGAAAGTGGGAGAGAGAGAGAGTGAGAGAGAGAGAGAGGATCCAGACAATCAATAATATTTAATAATAATAATATATTATTATTATCTAATATTTAGTTAGGTTACAATTTTGGATTTAATTACACACTTTCCAAAAACTTTTACTGAAAGTTTTATTCTTTTTACATTTTAATTTACATAATTAAACATGAATGTATATTGTAACAGGCTATTTATTAAGTTATTGGGAGAAAACTGGTAGTTCTATGTAGAATCAGACGTTGAGCAGCCCCATAACACCAAATTGGCATGATTCTTGTTTTGCTGCGAAGCTTCAATTGTGAGATTGAAAGTCAAAGCAGGCTCCGCCCATCGCAGCATAAAATCTTCGACTATTCGGTTCAGTCCCAGGTATTTGGCAGTAACTTATGGTGTGTCGCAGGTAATGTTACGCAATAATCCAAAAGTCATGTAACTTGTAGTGTAACTAGTTACTTTCAGCAATAAGTAATCTAGTAAAGTAAGATATTACTTAAAAAAATAGTAATGTGTAATACATTACTTTTTTGAGTAACTACCCAAACACTGCTGCCAAATGAGTTAAGTAATGTAAATATAAATACAATTATATTAAAACAAAAACAAAAAGCACAAATGGGAAATAAAAAAAAGTACAGTCCTGTTCTAACCCATATGATCTTCACCATTTGGCCCCATGTTCTCATTCACATCTCATGTAATGTCATGAAACACTTACAGCTCCATCTCCCTGGTTCTGGTCTCCCTTGTTCAGATGTTATCCTTTCTTTCTGTCCTCTTCTGTGTTCTGTATCCACATTGGATAAACTCAACTCCAGAAAGTCCCCTTTTTGCTGCACTGTGTGTGTAACTGAAAGAACCTGAATACCTGTCTTTGTCTCTGGTTAAGATTGGAATTAGCTTTGGTTAATATATTTATCCAAATAACAATAAATCAGCTATTTCTCAATATTTCAATGATATGTTTAGTCAGTCAGAAATGCTTATCTCTTTCAATATAGATTTGTAGCTGCTAAAGTAGCAGAAGTAAAGGCTTTATACGTTATTTAAGGAAACATTTTGAAGGCAAGGCAAGTTTATTTGTATAGCACATTTCAACAACAAGGTAATTCAAAGTGCTTTACATAAAACATAAAAGCAACAGGGAAATATAAAAAAGTTTTAAAGCAACATAAAATATATTAAAAGTTAAAATTAAAATTAAAATATAAAAAAAAGTTAAATTGTATTTAGTGGAATTGTGAAACTAACCTTTTTGGTGAAACAGTTCAATTTGCAATGAAAATCAATTATTATGTTTACTACAATATATTTGTCAGAGAGCCATCGAGTAAAGTGTCTCAAAGTGTACTTGCTCATGATAAATAGCATTATTAGTGTTTGTTTGATTAAAGTACAAGCAGTTTTATTAAATATTACATCAAGTCAATTTCCCAGAAAAATAAATCACAGTTTGACCCAAGGGGCTTTACAATAACATGGCCCAGTCAGAGCCTCTCCACACACATTCTGCTGTTGCTGCTGCTTCTTCAGCCTCTCTGGATCATCAGGACACAGCTGATCCTCTCTCAGCACCACCACCTTTCTGACCCCTCACACACTGACAGAGATCACTCCTTCCAGCTGATGAGAGAAGAAGACAGAGAGCAGAAGTCATAAATCAGAGTTTACAGAGACTCCCTTCATCAGCTGTCAGTCAGTGATGCAGCACATCCAGTATAAAGACCAGCAGGGACTTCAGTCCTGTTCAGACCAGAAGTGGAGCGGCTGTGTAGCGTAGCCAGCTTCCTTTCAGCTCTCATGTTAACGTATTGGAGTGAACACACTGAGACCTGCAGAGACTTTGGCCATCAGGTCTGTTTACTCTGCAGGTTTCACTCAAGTACACAGTGGAAGTAAAGTGCTGAGAGTCCCTGAATGCATCATGACTGCAGAGACAGAGAGATATTCACTGCTCACTGTAATGATGGATTTACTGCTGTTAGGGCTCAAAGCTGTTAAAAACCAGCCGCTCAGTCACATTTGAAGATTTCAGCTACTTTTAAAATATTACAGGACAAATCTGTAAATATGGAGTCTGTTCTAAAAACATCTGGACCAAACTAAAGACTCATGGACAGATATATATATGATGTTAAAGGTCCTAAAATGTTCAAAGACTGAACAGCTAAACATCAGCTGTGCTTACTGGACTTCAGCAGAGGTTCTGGTCTGTAGAAAGACCACATGTTTACAAAATGTACTGATGGTTCTCTGAAATAAGAGCCAGTGATTTGCAGGCTTCAGTCAGACTGATCTCAGAGCTGTGACAAAGATGAACTGATCAGTAGTTTAGTGTTGAAATGAGAGAACAAACACTTTGAGATCAGATTTGATGGTCCGACAGTTTGATGAATGAGGACCACTGTCTCTATACATCTTGTGATGCTGTCAGCTGGAATCCAGCTTTATTTCCTGGAGACATGAAAACAGCAACAACAGTCGTCTTCACCAACAACTCGAACACACAACATCACAACAAGAAGCTCCTGGCTGATCTGATTGGCTGCCTGTTCTTTCAGTTCAACTCAAATCAATTTATTGGCATGAATTTCAAAGAACAATGATGCAAAGCTATAAAAAGATATACAAAAGAACAATTCATTTCATGCAGTTCATGAAATAAATAACATAAATAAAATGGTTAAAGTGTGTGTGTGTGTGTGTGTGTGTGTGTGTGTGTGTATGTATGTGTTATATATATATATATAACACACACACACCTATATCACACACACAATATTTTATATTCATGATCAATAAATATATTTTGCTCCAATTATTTGGCATTCTGGCATTTCTCTCAGTAAATAGGGGAGTTTCTGTGTGATATAAATTTTACTTGAGTTATATTTGGGAAATTTTTTGGCAAAGTGTTTTTTCTTAATGTTTTATATTTAGGGCATGAGGTTAGAAAGTGCAGCTGTGTCTCTACCTGTCCTCAGAGTCTCTCCTCTGGTGGTAGCCAGCCAACTACTATTAACTCTTACTAAGACTTTTCTTGAAAATACTTCATGTGCACTAACTGTTTTGGATGTAAATCAGTGGATTTATGTTACAATTGCAGTTTTGTAACAAAAACAATATTTTGTGCATATTTTGATTAGTTCCATTATCGCGAGTAACATTTAGTGTCTTGCTGCAAGTAACAGAAAGGCATTTAGGATAGTGGAGCAAATTCCATCAGAATCAAGTAAGAATAACACTAGTAGCAGTGATGATGAATGGCTGCCAGAAATAGGAGAATTCCCAATTGCGAGCAGTAGTGATAGTGGATCTGAGGATGCTGAGAAAGAGATAGGCAGATAAAAAACAGCATTAAAAAATAGTTTTCACATACTATATTATTATTCATTGGTTTGCTAAATACATATTTAGATCAGCTAAAATCTTACGCATACGCTGTCCACCCTAGTGGACATGTAAAAAACTCCTTGAAAAGGTTTTCAAAACTACTTTTATTTTTCATGCTGAAAGAGCAATAAAAATACATAGGAAAAAAAATCCTGACAAAGGCTATCATAATTCATGCATGAAAGGGCTTCTTCTTCTTCTTCTTCTTCTTCTTCTTTGGGGTTTTACGGCGGCTGGCATCCAAAATGTTGCATTACCGCCACCTACTGGATGAAATAGTTTCCCAGTGCAATATATCTATGGTTGTTACCCATAGTACTCTCCTTCCGTTGTCCGTACATTGTCCGTTCTATGTCTCAGACTCAGTGGTCTGAGATGATGTAAATCCTTCCCTCAGAGTTGTGTCTATTTCTTCCCCTGTTATGCTTGCAATGCCTAAGAACCTCCTTGCTGCATCCAGCACCATCTTGATCCGTTCTGACTTGCTCTTTATTTCCACAGCACAGTTAACCACCATAGCAATAAATGCGAGGAATCTCTTCTTGTCCATGCAGATCACATTCTGATCCTCTCCCTTCTTTTCCGACTCTTGTTCCTCTTGTACTGCTGCTCGTTCCTCCTTTCTTTTCAGTCTCTTGGTAGCTTCAGCGTATGTTTAAACCCTCTTCTGCTCTGATTTTACTCACTTTTGTTTGTTTTATTTTTTCCGGACACTGCACTGACCCCACGTGATGATTTCCCGCACAGTGAAAGCATTTAGCTTGTTCTTGTTTCTCTTCACACTCCTCTCTTTCACAGCTGTCCTTCCCACATCTCCCACATCTCCTGACTCCTCTACATACTGCTGCTACATGACCATATTCCTGGCAGCAGAAGCACCTTAATGGGGCTCTTTCATAAGGCCTCACCCTGTAGCATATGTAGTCTAAGTAGACCCTCTCAGGCAAATCTCCCACAAGCGTTAGACACACTGAATTGCTTTCCTCCCTTTCTCCTTGGACGGAATCTTGTCAGTCTTCTTGCTTCACAGACATCTTCAATGTTCCAAAGTCCTTCTCTTCCACTGACAGCTGATGCGCCACTTATTACTCCTTTCTTTTAGCTTTTTGGCCCGAGTGGGAAGCATTTCAGGCTGCTGAAATCTTTATACTTTTTGATCCTCAGCGCTTGGTCTCTCTGACGCTTTGAAACACAGTCAATGACAACCATCCCAGATCTTGTTATTTTGATAGACTGAACATCTCCGAGTTTGTCTCCAACAAACTTTCCAACTTCGTGCGAGTCCTTGAAGATCCCATCCGTTCTTGTCACTGCTATCATTCCTACTTGAAACCTCTCATCTGTTCTTCTTGCTTGGCTGCCATCACTTGAATCGCTATCTTTCTTCCTTTTCCTATTTACAAGTCCTCTTGTGTCTTCTTCATTCTCTATACTCTCTTCTGACTCCATTTTTCCCGCCGACCTACCTCGCATGAAAGGGCTAGAGGACTTTGGTTGTTTTTATCACCGCCTCCAGAGTTTTCCATTTAGTGACCATTTTGTACTTTTTTTGTAAAATTACTGTATAATTCACTAAAGTGATTAATCCAAGTATTTCCATCTTGGATCATCAATTCATCCTAATGGGTTGTTCCATTCCTCCCAAAACTGGTTGGATTCCCCAATTCTACAGATCTGGTTCTTGCTGTGTTGTTCCTTCTTTGTTTTTAGGTGGTCAAGAGCTGAGCTGTAAGTGTAGTGACCCAGAGAGTCCCTTCGTAGCCTGCCGTTGAACATGTACAGACCCAGTGTACGGCAGAACTGTAAATGATGCATGCAGCTTGTATTATTAAGCTTGTCAAAGCTGTTTCTAGCAGGACATTCAGGGAGGGGAAGCAGGTTCTTCCAAGTAAGTGTTTGTCTTCCTGGGTGTTCATAGTGTCAGCTCTTTCCCCTGTTCCAGCATTCAAGTCCCCACAGAGTAATACATTTCCCATGGTTTTATAATGGTGAATTAGCTCCTCAAGAATAGAGAAAATATCAGGGTTGTAGTAGGGGATTCTGAAGGAGGTATATAGATGGCACACATGTAGACATGTTAGCATAGAGCAGATCATCTTTTGTTCATTTTCAGCCATATATATGATTCTTCTTTTTTTTAATAACTGTGATGGACTGGCACTTAACTCTCGTCAAGCTAAGTATCAGAACCCTGACCCGAAGCCGTCCCACTACATGCCCACTGGACCCGATTCCTACTGAATCTTCTCCATATCTGCTACTGTGCAATCACTCATGTGATAAATCGTCTCTGGCTTCAGGAACCTTCCGACCACTTTCAACTTCCACTTCCGTGCCACATTGCTCTATACAATATCTGAAAAAATCAGGCCCTACCTCACTCAATCTGCCACCAGCTTCTAGGCCAAGGCTATCTCTCGCCTCGCCTATTGCAATGCCCTCCTAATAGGTCTTCCAGCTTGTGCGGTGAAACCCCTACAAATGCTTACTAGTATGTATTGTCAATAGCAGATCTCGTGCTGTATTTGATGCTTTGTCGATGCTTGTATGTTGTCCTGAAATGTAAGACACTTTGGATAAAAGCATCTGTGAAATGAGTAAATGTAAATGAAATGGGATTGTAAATAATATTGTCTCCAAGTGTGATCCGTTCAAAAATAGGACAAACACCAAAAACATAAAATTAATAAGAAAATAAAAAAATAAAAAGAGGAAAAGAGTGAAGTAAGTGAATTGATAAAATTTCTCTGTCTTTCTGTCCAATCCTGAAGCCTGTCACCATTCTCCTCTCACAGCTTCCCTGAGGAAAGCAGCTGCTAAGAAGTTTGGAAGTTTACAGGAAATACTGGATCTCTGCTTTAATAGTAACTGTGTTTACTACAATACTGCTGAAATCAGCATGGACTGACTCAACCCTCTACTGACCTCAGAGTCTCCAGTCTGCAGTGTGGACTCTCCTTTAGATCAGACAACAGCTTCACATCTGAATCCTGCAGCTTGTTTTCACTCAGCTGCAGCTCTCTCAGATGGGAGGGGTTGGACTTCAGAGCTGAGGCCAGAGAAGCACAGCTGATCTCTGACAAACTGCAGCGCCACAATCTGAATAAAGAATAAATGATAGAGATAATAATTCATTTCTAATCCAATCAGATGTGTTCAGGTTTTAAATGTGGTGCTCAACGTTACTATGTCCTAATCAATGAGCTTTTCTCTAAAATGAGTAGAGGCACTTTGTCATTTTGTTATTTTGGATCATCATAATCTCAGCCTTCTACAGACGTCATCCAAATGTCAGCACAACATTCATACACCTGACATGCTGCTGATCTCAGGCCAGTCTGGAACTAGAGGAGAGAAACTATATTCATCCTTTAAAAAGCTGCTGTGTGTGTGTGTGTGTGTGTGTGTGTGTGTGTGTGTGTGTGTGTGTGTGTGTGTGTTCTGAAGGATCAATATCAATGATCAGACATTATTTGTGAAAACACATTGAAATCAACAGAAACCAAAGAAATATTTCCACTTCAGCAGAAAACTTGATCATTTTAAAACAAATATTAGTTCAGAGGATTTTCTGTATACAGATGTGACCATTTACCAAAACTTAGAAATATTCATTTACTTTAACGACTAACAGCAGACATTTTCTGCAGGTTCTTTAAGAAACAGGCGTGTTTGTGACTGCAGGCTAAATTTAGTACAAGAAATGTGAAAATATGAACAAAAGGACATTTATAACTTTATGGATGGAAGTTATGTATGAACAGAAATTAGGTTCACTTGGTAATTAAACATATCCGATCTACAATAGTAACAAAGAGCCAGTGAACTGACCTCAGATTCTCCAGTCTACAGTGTGGACTCTCCAGAAAACCACACAGCAGCTTCACTCCTGAATCCTGCAGGTTGTTGTCACCCAGCTGCAGCTCTCTCAGATGGGAGGGGTTGGATTTCAGAGCTGAGGCCAGAGAAGCACAGCTGATCTCTGACAAACTGCAAGACCCCATTCTGAATAAATAATAAATGATAGAGATAAAAATTCATTTCCAATCCAACACGTGTTCAGGTTTTAAATGTGGAGCTGAACATTACTATGTCGTAATCAATGAGATTTTCCTTAAAAGGAGTAGAGGCACTTTGTAATTTTGGATCATCATAATCTCAACCTTCTACAGACGTCATCCAAATGTCAGCACAACATTCATACACCTGTTCATGTCAACACAGATCACTGACATGCTGCTGATCTCAGGCCAGTCTGGAACTAGAGGAGAGAAACTTGATCCTTTAAACAGCTGCATTTTGAAATACGATTTGATCGGTGTGTTTGTGTTTGTTTGTTGGGAAGGATTAGTATCAAGAACTCTGATACTACAATTCACCATGGCAACGGGTAAATAAAGGCAGAGCTTCCATTTTATTCAGGTGGAGCTGGAACTATGAATGCGTGCCAATCGCGGACCATGATAGGCTCTTAAAAAAAAACAGGAGTGGAGGAAGGATCAATAAGTTAACAATATTACATTTTATTCAGCGTTGATCATTGATCATTCATTATTTACCAGACTGGAATTTCCTTAATGAATGATAATGTGCTGGAATTTAGGCTACTTTTGATTTTTAAATAGGCTATATTTATTCAGCTGTAAGATGACGGCACAAAATGCTGGTGGCAATTGGGTACCTGACGATGAAAATGTGTATCAAATATAAGACACAGTTCACTCGTGGACCTGTGATGGTAAAGTTACAGTCCGACCCAGTATGTTAGGTCTATTCATTGTTTTTTGCAGTATGTGTCTAGGTTCAAACTGACTTTGAAGCTTTAGATGATAAAAACCTTGCTTATTTCATATTTTATGAATTACTGTCAAAACACATTCAGACTATGCAGCTAATAATGAAAAACTCACTTTTAAACTACATTTATTTGTTTCAGCTGCACCATAGTAAATGTAAATGCTCCATATTTGTATTGCGCCTTTCTAGATTTTTCGTCCACTCAAAGCGCCACCAAGGGCAATTCGGGGTTCAGTATCTTACCCAACATGCAGCCTGGAGGAGCCGGGGATTGAACCACCAACCTTATGACTAACAGGAAACCCCCTCTACCTCCAGAGGCATAGTCGCCCCACAGTCATCCTCACTCAGAAATATTCACATCATATGCAACATGATAACAAGGCTGCGATAGGACTGTTCCAATCAGTGCGACTACAATATGAAAGATTAGCCTGCTGTTCATTGATCAGTTTTATACAGATTAGTTTAAACAGTGATTACTGCAGTAATGTAACTCACAGTAAGTGTTTTTGTGTAATTGTTGCCAACCTGACAGCTGCCTTAATGTCCACAGAGTGTTATAAAGAAGGACAGTGTAGCTTATAGATTTTACTCTGTGCTGAGGATAAATCCACGATCTCCCAGAGATGCTCACAAGTCTCTGAGCAAAAGTCAAAGTCAAGTCTCAAGTCTTTGAGCAAGAGTCCGAGTCAAGTCTCAAGTCTTTGAGCAAGAGTCCAAGACAAGTCTCAAGTCTTTGAGCAAGAGTCCAAGACAAGTCTCAAGTCTTTGAGCAAGAGTCCAAGTCAAGTCTCAAGTCTTTGAGCAAGAGTCCAAGTCAAGTCTCAAGTCTTTGAGCTAGAGTCCAAGTCAAGTCTCAAGTCTTTGAGCAAGAGTCAAAGTCAAGTCTTAAGTCTCTTGTGGTTATTACGAGTGCTGTATCACCTGCTGCGTTCAATTTAGGTTGCTAATAAAATGCATAGCTATAAGGGATTCTATAACTGTAACCTGTTTTTCATTTACAGAGCACAACCATGTGTAATGTACAATGCAAATATTGACGGCTTATTAAATACTGTAAGTCAAAACACTCCCCAGACTCTTAAACCTCATGTAACATTAACTAAATAAAACTGTGACATTGCATGATCAACAATAAGCCTGTTTTAACTTCCAGAGCACAACCATAATGTGCAATGCAGTTAATGACAGCTTAAACTACTGTAACGTTATAACTAAATAAAACTGTAAGGTTACATGATCAACAATAAACCTTTAACCTCTT